>JAMAJV010000026.1:207599-254457 GCA_023628835.1 Sordariomycetes sp. S4602 | reverse complement strand
TCAGCAGGCGGGCCCTCGTCATCGGGCGGGCCCTCTTCAGCAGGCGGGCCCTCGTCATCGGGCGGGCCCGCATCATCAGGTGGGTCCTCGTCGTTTACCGCCGGGTCCTCTTCAACGGGCGGGCCCTCTTCATCGGGCGGGCCCGCATCATCAGGCGGGCCCTCACCAGCAGGCGGGCCCTCAACGGCAGGCGGGCCCTCGTCGTTGACCGCCGGATCCTCCTCGTTGGCGGGCGGACCCTCATCAGCAGGCGGGCCCTCAACAGCAGGCGGGTCCTCGTCGTTTACCGCCGGGTCCTCGTTGACCGCCGGGTCCTCTTCATCAGGCGGGCCCTCATCATCAGGCGGGCCCTCATCATCCGGCGGGCCCTCGTCGTTGACCGCCGGGTCCTCGTTGCCGACAGGCGGGTCCTCATTAACAGGCGGGTTTTCGCCATCGGGCGAGGGCTCACCGGCGGCAGAGCATTGCTCGGGGTAGACAGTAACCGTGGCGGGCTCCCGGGTAACAAAGACTGTCGACGGGGCGACGTCCTGCGCGGTGACCTCGTTCGCCCACGGGGCCAGCAGCAGGGCCGAGAGAATGAGGCGGGCGTACATTGCGAGGTTCTACCTGCGGGCAAAGGTGTTGCTCAAGCGGTTGACTGCTCCCGGGGTCGTTCTCAGCCGTTGGCGCGGGCGTCGCCTGCTTTATACCCCATGCAATGGCACGAGTGCTCTGTAAGTACGCGCACCTCGTACATCCCTGTGTTCGGTAAGTGACGAAATCCCGCAGTCCGGGGTTTACACTAGCATCCATCCCCATCCTCCGCATCCTCCAATATCAAGGCCATCGGGAGATCACGAGCCATTGCGCAGGAGCCTCCCCCCGGCAAACTTAAGCGCTTCGCTTTCCGGGCAGCTTTGTGGTGTGGGTATGTGCGCCTATGCCCGCCCCACCGATGATCGTCATGGACATGGAGATAGTGATCTCGCGTATATGCCTCACAAAGGATTGCCTCTTGGGCGTGCAGGGGCCGGGGTGGGGTCGAGAACTCGGCGGGGAAGGCCCGGATACGGACCGTACGTGCGGGTAGGTCCTGATGGGGGCTAGGGACCCGGGACCCGTGCCGGCGAAGCGTTCAAGTGCGGCGCGGCATGCTCCTACCCTGTAACCCCCCCGCCGTCCATACACCTTCTATGCGTCGTTGCCATCCCGTAGGATTCCCAAGGCCGCCGATCCCAACCCGGACTCGCACAGACGTGAGCTCGACATGGTTGTGGATGTCGTACTTCCCGCCGGCCCCTGGCGAAGAGCTCACTAGTCAACTCCAACCTCCCCGTCCACACGCTACGAGGTGCGTGGTATTCGGGCGATCGACGGCGGCGTAGTGAAGCGTGGGGCGCGCAAAATGCCGCGGGTTGTGAGGCCATTCTAAAATTAGAGATGTTAATATGGAGCTGGTGAGGTGGGAAGTGGACCGGGACCGGGGAGCGTCGTCCGGCGGCGGTGCCGGCTTGCACGGTCCGTCCAGTCACAAGTTCCCATGCATGCAATTGCAACGTGCACCGGTTGTTTGGGGCTCTCCGGGCCTGCTGCCAGCTGCTCTCAGTTGTTGCGTATAGCGGGTGTTGCAAATCTACCTTTGCTCCCCAGCCCCCGTAAAGGGATGATGCTTCCAAGAGAAGTATGCGGTTAGAGTTGAATGTTTACTTTCATTGACTTTGGAACTCAGTGCCGGTTCCATTTTAGAAGTGTCCATTCCACGTGCTGACACGTGGACTGGCGGCGTGTTGGTCGCGTGCTGCGCGCGGCTTAAAGCGGGACCACCCGTCCTCGGTCACCGTCACCGAACCGCCTTTCCCAGCCGCCGGTTTCCGCTGCCGCCCCGCGCATGACTTCATCCTCCCACAACACCACCATGCCGCCCCCGAACCCCCTCCGCCACCAGGTCATCGCCATCTACAAAGGTAACGCCCCATTCCCGTCTCCCCCGGCCTTACCCCGCCCTTCACGCAGATCCTTTCCCCGCCTCGCAAAATAAAATTACAACCTACTAGATCCTCGGTAGTTAAGCAGGCATGCAGGCTAACAAGGGGCGCAGAGCTGCTGTTCCTGGGGAGGGAGTACCCGCTCGGCTTCGAGTACTTCCGAACGCGCTTGCACAAGGCGTTTATGGCGAATAGTGGGGTGAGGGACGAGAAGGAGGTCCGGCGGGGGATCGAGCGTGCCGAGTTTGTGAAGAAGGGTGAGTCTTGTGGTGCTGGGGCTTTGGGGTGGTGGAGTGACTGACTATTTGCAGAGATCGAGGCGCTGTATGTATTGTCCCTTAGCGAGGTGGCTTCGCCGGATTGGCGCTCCCGGACACCCGCTCTTCGTCTCACGTCACCCCGTTCTTCCCATTACACTGCCCTAGCCTCTGTCACGCCCTGAAAAACACCTCCCTGAAAAACACCTTGCGGAAAGACGCAGGCTATCACACCAGTTTCTAAACTCTTCACGCCCAGGTGTTTCGCAAGAGACCAGTGCATCCAGTGAGGGGAGCCCAGCTAACGGGGTGCAGATACTACCTACGGCGGTACCGCACCCTCCGGAAGCGCTACGACGTGCCCCCGGAGTGAGGTCCGGTTTGGGACGGGCAACCCTCGATATCTACACGCCAGCTCCGGAATGGGCGGTTACTTTCCCGGTATCAGTTGGCAGCCAGGGTCTGCCGGCATAATTCGGATCGAGGGCCGGGGTCCTACAAAGGGCTCGCTCTACTCTGCTTTGGGAGTGGTGCTAATAGCCGCTTGGATGAGGGTTTATAAGCAACTTGCTTGTTTACGAGGGTGAACAACGAGGGAGACGGGGGCGTGAGCGAGTGTAATATAGATAGAACGGCAAAGGAAATAATATTTTGATCGCCAGGTGTGCAGACTGAGTGTACCCCAAAATCCCGTCCCTCTCTCCAATAACCGGGTTAGCTCCAGGAATCCGAAACACCTCTTCCATTTACAACACAGAAATCCTGCCCTCCACTCTACAAGTATAGTACATATCTCTCATGGCCTCACACCTCGCCAGCAAGCTCGGGTGGGCGACCTGTACGAGGTAAAGATAACCCCGGACCAAGTGTTTGCATGCGGATTAAATGGATTGTGATGTGTTAGTTGAAGTTCTGGCACCATGAGCTTTTTATTCTATTTTTAGTTTTGTTGGCGAAGGATTCCTACTAGGGGGCACATAACTCGGGCGGGATTCCGAGAAGGCCTCCCCCAGGCGAATCCGTTTAATGCCGCAGTTTCCAGGGTTCAGGGGTTGGCACTTGGCCCAATGCCCCAGTAAACCAACTTCGCCTTCGTTGCTGCCATCTTTGTAGCCCTGCAAGTTCCCCACAACACCCATGTTCTTGGCCCCCCGGGTTACGAGGAAACCGCGCATGCAGTTGCGATCGTTCCCGCAAGTGTGGGGCACAGGACGCAGACGAGCATCGCAATGCTAGGGATGCAGGGGAGACGCCCGCCTAGGGCAGGTCTAGCCGTTGCGGCTCTGGAAATGCCGCAGTGGGTACATAGCTTATTGCTACCGTCTTTTAGCGCTGCGACTCCATCGCACCGAGGGGGACAGGGTCGTGGGATCTACAAGTGTCTCGCGTCACGATGCTCGAAATAGATGCGCAGTTGCCGCCGGTTCCGCGAAAGCGGAGTTGGATGGGCAGAGATGACGTACGTGTATGGGATTCCGTAACTTTAAGCGCATGGGGAGCGCGTACTTGGTAAGTTTCGCGGCTGTATTGCCCCAGCTCACGCTTCCCCCATCTCCCCTTTCCCCTTTTTCTTTTTCCTGGTCTTTCCCCGAGCACCTCTCCTTACTACCACTCTTTATAAAGAGACAGGGGGATGTTCCGGCGCGTCTTCACTATTGTCCGGACCTCTGCATCTAAAGCCAGCCAGTGCTGAAGGGAGAAGGATTTAAACGCTCTATTGTCCGTGTTTTAGGTTAAAAGCCTACAGCCAGCTGTTTGCAGGTTTTGGTTTCGGTCGCGGCACCCTGGGAGAACCAAACTCGTGCCGTTTCTATTATTTCAGCAGCGTTGCAGGATAGATATCCCATGAAAGGCGACTGGTACCCCGACCTAAAGACAGTTAGAGCTTCCTAGGAGATCGCTTCGACCTTGTGAAACGGACTCGGATTTTCGTAGTCGGACTTGGGTTGCGGTCTACTAGACACACAGGGCGCCGTGGAAGGCTTGAATAGCATTTGATGCATCAGTGCATGTTGTCTACACCAGTATAGGTTCTCAGGCCGTCGTTATAAAACTTTTAAAACTCCATGTTGGCTCGGTATCTAATTACCCTATCTTGTCTGCGAGACTAGTCCGAAACCCTTGAAAGACCCAGTGTTATACCAAAAACGGAACGAGGAAACAGAACCATTCGTTGCCGCTTGAGGGGAATCCACCAAATCTCTCCGTTAACCAGCCCCAACACCAAGACGCCTCAGCATGTTTTCAGTGTCCTCCGTTAGGGAAAGGGCCATATAACCTGTCCCTGCCAGGAAAGAAGATAGCCAAGTATCTGGGAAAGGGGGTTCGGCCCCCCTTACGTTGAATCCGGTGCCTCTAGATCACTCCAGCCTGAACACGGTCCAAATTTGAAAAGTTGCACCTGGAGACAAGGAGGGGATGGAGAAATACCTATAGACAGCTTAAATACAAGCTCCAAGCACTACCCGCTCATGGTAGACCGAGTCCCTTTCTATTCCTCACAATCACCCTCATGGAGCCACGTCAGGTGGGTCTGGAGGTGCTTGTCCGTGACGTGAGACCGGATCCAGGGCGTGGAGCAACTCCAGGGGTGACGGCGGGCGGGAGCCGAGTTTATATCCAACGAGTCTTTGGAACCAACCCAACCACCGATGCCTCTAATACCTCTAATGTCTCCCGTACCTCTAGTGCCTTGGATATTTCTAGCACCCCGCTACAAAAGCCCAACATCAATCCGGAAGCAAGTCCACAGCTCTTCCATCTACAGGCAGAGCAGCACCACTCTACACCCCTCTCCACCAGACAAAGCCCAATCTGCAGCCCCAACCCAAAGTCCCCGTCACTTACTCACAAAAAGCCCATAATGGGCTCTTCCGACCTCGTCAACATCGTACTCGAGTGTACCAACCGCTCAGAGCCCCCACCCGCGGCACCACCACCAAAACACGCAAACCTCACAACCAACTCAAACTTCAAGAGGTAAGATACCGCAGCATTTGGACAAGGCTTAAAAAATTCCAGCTATCTACCCGCTCCCTTAACCCCCCTCTTCCCTCCCATCCCTCCGTCCCTTTCCCTCTCCCTTCACGCTTCCGACTTCCCGCTTCCGGCCCCCCGTCCAAGCCAAAACAAGATGCACCGCGGCCCGCACTCCGACTAGCAAGAAAAGACCAGAATCCCCTAAACTCCCGTCCTTGTACATGAAAATCAAGGAGAAGCAGCCCACCACCCCCGGGACACCAACCGCCCCTCCATGCCCCTCATCTCCCCTCGCATCCTTGCTCCACCGTCCCGGCAAGCCCGGCCTCCTTCAAGAAGTTTGTCCCCCGCTACACTATCAACACACCGCACCACCGTTCCAAGAGAGACCGCACCAAAATCAGGAAGACATAAACACAAATGCATGAATCTATCAGCACCAGGATCGCCCTGCCCCCTTCCCACGCCCGGAGGCCCCACCCCCGCAGCCATCGCCGCTAACGACCGCCCCCAAAGTCCGGCTCGACCACCTTCTTCTCCTTGCGCGCCTTGACCACGAAGTCCCCCATGATCTGGATGTGGTCCGCCGGGAAGTGGTAGTTGGGGAAGCTCGGCACCCGCTTCAGGTACTCCTGGTCCGGCGGGCCCATCAGCTCCACCACCTCCAGCGTGTTGGTCGAGTAGAACAGGTAGTCGATCACGTCCGCGAAGCCCGGCGTGTAGTTGGTGAAGGGCATCTGGTCCGGCGTGCCCCGCAGCGGCGCGTACGCGTCCCGCAGGCTGAACGGGTGCTCGATGCCGTCGCGCGTGAAGCTGCCGTACTGGAAGCTGCCGATCTCCTGGTGGTCCGGCGGCAGGCGGCCCTGGGTCATCAGCTCCACCACCGAGCTGTCCGCCGTCGAGTTGAAGTCGCCGCACACCAGCAGCGGGATCTCCGTGTTGGTCGAGTAGCTCTGGCTCGGCGCCGGCTCCGCCTGCACCGGCATCGGCTGGTCCTCCTCGCCCGGCGCCCGGCTCGCGCTGAACGTCACCAGCTTCTTGTCCTTGACCGCCGGCCACCGCGCGTACTTCTCCGCCATCTTGGTCACGTTGTCCATCAGGATGCCCGTCTGGATGGTCTTGACGTCCGCCAGCGCCGAGTCCCACGTGAGGTGGGCGTTGACCAGGATGATCCGGGCCCCCGTCACGCGGCTCTCGAAGAAGCAGATGACGGCGATGTTGTCCTTGGGCATCACGCGGTTGAACACGTCGTGCTGGTTCTTCATGTCCGGCCGGTTGATGGCGATGCTCGCGAACTCGATCACCTGCTTGTCCAGCAGGATGTACTTGCTGTTCTTGTAGAAGACCGCGCAGCCGTCCACTGCCAGCGCGTCCTTCTCCGACATGGTCTTGGCCCGCGACTTGGGCCACTGCACGCCCTTGTAGTCGTACTTGGCCAGCTCCGGCGAGAAGTCCTCCTTGAACGACTCGGTCGAGATCTCCTGCAGGCAGAGGAAGTCCGCGTCGCGGAACCGCAGCTCCGAGAAGATGCAGTCCTTGCGGTACTCCCAGTCGAGCGCCGCCGTCGGCGTGTATCCGTACGTCTGCGGCGTCGCGTACTTGTCGCAGAGCACGTTCCACGTGAGGACCTTGAAGCGCTCCAGGTTCGGCGATACGTCCTCCTGGATCGTGTGCATCTCGCGCATCGGGGGAGGGTCGGGGACTAGCTGGGTTAGCATCTCCGTATCTAGACAGACGGGGTCGGGTACGAACCTGGGGCGTGCTCGCGCAGATACGTGATCACGCTCTTCGTCCCCTTCTCCATGATCTCCTGCCGCAGTTCCGGGGCGAAATGCAGGTTCCCCTCTATGCCGAGCGTCTCCAGGAGGTGCAGGGAGCCCAGCTCGAACGGGAGGTTCCGGAGGCGGTTGTTGAACAGAAGCAGTTGGCGGAGGTAGGTGCACATGCCCAGCTCGGCGGGCAGCTCGGCGATCTCGTTGTGCGAGGCGTCGAGGTGGGTGAGATGTCGTAGGCGGCCGATGGCGGGCGGGAGGCGGGTGAGCTTGTTGGAGGCGATGAACAGCTCCCGCAGGAACTCGTACTTGAAGAGCGGCGGCGCCAGGTTACGCAGCCCCTGCCCGCTCAGGTCGATGTTATGCCAGTCCTGACGCGTTGCCACTCTATCCAAGGCCATGGGCCGCCTCATGTCCTCGCCGTCGCCGTTCGCGTCGGCGGTGGACTGTATGGGCAGACCGATGCCCTTGTTATCGCCTGCCTTGAGCCTGGCGTAGTAGTGGGGCTGGTTCTGGTCGATCATGGCAATGTTGGCGCGCTCGGCATCCTTGAACAGGCGCATCTGCTTGGCCCAGTTCTCGTTCATGACGGCGCCCTGGGCGCCGCCCGGGGTGCCGGCGTGGCCATTCTGCAGGGGCGTCTGGCTGTAGGGATTCGGGTTGGTGAGGGTCGAGTAGCTCGCGGGGTGCGAGAGGTTGGGATTCGCGCCGTTGTGGGCGCTCGGGTCGGGCTGGACGCCCTGGTGGTGCTGCGTGGGGCCCGCGTGCTGCTGGTGCGAGCCGTGGGGCTGCTGGAAGTTGTAGAGCATCTGCTGGATGTTGCGGTTGGACTGGCCGTTGAGGGGCTGCCCTCGGCCGGCCCCGGCGCCAAACATGTCTTCGGCGGCGGCGGCAGCAGCCTGGGTTCGGGGGCGAGATGGGAAGGAGGACGAGCAGCTCGGCGCGCCTGCGAGGGGGGGTGAGACGACTCTAGACGGGGCGCGGGGTGCTCCAGATGGGTGTCGACGACGCGTTATTTAACGGGGCGATGCGGTCGGTGCTAACCATTGGTCGGTCACCGCCGAAAGTGATGAGGCTAGGTCGCGATCAGAGGCCGGCGGCGGGAAGCGGTGCAGGAAGATGGGGAGTCGCGGCGACAATGGGGCTCTGGTGCGATGCGGACCGTAAATCGGCATGGGCTGGTCGCGGATTGCCGCCCTCGGTCGAGGCTGGATTGCGCGGGATTCGAGACGAGGCGGCGATGTGGCAAATTCGAAGCTCGGAGCCGCTGTGTGGTGGTCCGCGGGACGGATAGAGGACACGAGGCGTGGCTGGCGATGTTGTGCTTGCTTTTTGTCGGCTCAGCAACTCTGGGGAAGTGTGGAGGATCTCGGTGACGTGGCCATGCACAGGGAGGGCTGGTCGCGACAAAGGGCGAGGGGTGGCTAAGTGGAGAAAAGCTGTTAGAGGCCCAACTGTCAGAAACAGCCGTCACCAGGCAAGGCAGTCACAACAGGGAAAGTCAATGGAGGGGGGGAAGAGGATGCAGGGTCAAAGGGGGTCATCAATGAGGCATGGCAGGAGAGGATCAGGGTTCAGATGGTCAAACTCACCCCGGGTGAAGAAGCTTCAGGGACGAAAAAGCACGGTGCCCAGCACAGATCAAAGAGTGGGGGTTCGACGGGATCGCTGGCGATTGTGGGTCAATCAATATGTACTGTAGGTGCAAATATGTTGATTGTTGGATAGCTAGGGGGGCCAAAGAATGTAGCGTGGCTGTGGTTGGTGAAGAAGAGTGATTGTGGCTCCAAGGGCGAGGTTGCTCTCGAGGCGGCTGGCGATGATGCAGGCGGTTGGGTGCCGCAACCCACCAGAGTTTGGAGCCAGCTGCGGAGGGGCCCTCCGGTCAGCCTGATCATGTGATACTTAACTGTGTTCTGCCGCATATCTTCCGGGCCGGGTGCTGGACTGTTGATGAGTCAGCAATTTCTGCTGGCCATTGCCCACTGGAGGGATCAGGACCAAGCAGTGGGCAATGAGCACGGGAACCTCCTCAGCAGCCAACCCATGAAGACTGGCCGGGTATCGTCGGACCATCATCAAACATCATTTGGGACTGTGTCCATGGAACTCTACATTGGCTTATCCTTCGATATCCCCTCAACGCACGGGCTTGAAAACATAGGCAGCCGTCTCAGTTGATGCTGCCTGCGAGAATCCCACTGCTCACTAACCAACCCTCTCAGCTTATCTCCTGCTCACCAAGAACCGACCCCGGCGGGCCGGCTGGTGGTCATCCCGGCCTTCTGAGAGGTTCAAAATACTGCGAGTGTGGAAACGACCCCCTATCGCGGATAATACGGGTGTTCCAGCGCCAAGCCGACGCCGGTAGTTGAGCTTGCAGAAGGGTAAGCAAATGCGACTCGAAAATCTCTCAGAGAGCCCTGCTCCCCGCGTGACCATGTCTCGATCGATGAATATTCTCACCGGTAGTTGGTCCGGAAGTGGGTGGCAACCCTCAAGTGCCGGTACCAAATCTCCATCCTTGGTAATCATGATGTTTGGCGAGGGCCGGACGAGCCCTGCTCTGCAGTGGAGGTAGGCTTGCGACTCCGTTGGCCACCAATGGTCCATGGTATATTACCTATCTGTTGTCTATTAATGGAAGGTTGGGAAGCTGGCAGGATGCAAATGGCCTCTTCGGAGGCGTGATTGCAGTGGCTCTATCGCCGCCCAGCCCCATCCCTCCATCCGACCCGTCGCGAACATTCGAGAGCTCATGAACAACGTATTGTTTATAGAACCCGTTCATAGGAGGCATCTAAATATCCTATCTCTACCCAGGGAAAGGACACCGAACCCATCCTACTTACCCGCCATCACCCGATAGACTGACCTCAGCACCCCGGCTAAAGTTGGAGCAGGCCCAAGAGCAAAGCGATCCCTTCCCCCCCGCCGGCATTGTCCTGCAGCCCCCGCAACCCGTCCTCCAGCCTTGGCACTCTCGGAGCTTGGGCAGAGCTATTCCGGTGGCGGGGAGAGCTCCAACCAAACATTCCGGGCCAGGAAAATTCCCCACCAGCCACTTTAGCAGCATTGATATTAAAAAGCCCGAACCGGACGTGCAACAAAGGTCTTGTGCGCTCGAGAGAGTCGGGCTAGGCTGGTGGCGATCTCTGTGCGGAGTGCGGGAGCGCATAAGGGAGTGTAGTGCTTAATATAGCAGGACGTTTTTCTGGGGTGTCGTGTGTGCAACTCGGGACGGTAAAAGGGCGGGCGGCCGCCTGTTGGACGGAATATCTGGGCCTCTCTGATTTCGGGGGGCGAGGTGAGTGGTCGAGAGCGGGGGGGCTTCGTGTAAGTCGGGGGTGGGTCGCCCGGAGCGGAGCTGATCGCGGAGGCGTCTTAATGGTGCGCCAGCAGGGGACCCAACCTCTACACGCCGCCATCCCGTTGGCGGATTCGCATAGTCGACCCGGCCTCCGTCCCAAGGTTTCGCTCACGCACCTGACTACGGAGATCGCGAGAGCAATATTAGCCGGGAGCGTGCAAAACAACGCCACCAGTCTCAGGACTCGCCGCAGGGAACACGTCTGCTCCTCGCCGTTTGAGAACCCCGGCGATGGCTTTGTCTTCAGGTGCGGATTGGGGGGAGGGGGGGATGGACGTGCTTTGTCGGCTCCAGTCCTGCGGTGGGAGCGTCGCAGCGGCACGTCTCGTCCCAGCAAACCGCGGCGTCGCATCCCCCCAAGAAGTCTCCCCGCATACCCGACCTTGGCGCTCCCTCCGCTCACCCCTCCCCCCAGTGCCCGCCCTCCGAGCGACCGCAGAGCTGGGGACCAAACGCGTGTGTCCCGGGATTTATCATTAGATATCCATGTGTAGGATGAGCTGTGGAAAGTGCATCTCATAGGAAAGGAGGAGAGGCATAGCGGTTGTTCTGGAGGGGGGAGAACACCCGCACTCATCCCTAGGCTGTCTTCCCCGGGAAATGGGACGCTGGCACCGGGAACAGGGTCCGCCTCGGCGCCCACGCGGCGAAACATTCCCGGCTCGGCTGGGTGTGTGCACGCCTTCCACACACACTATAGCCCCCAACCAAAACAGCAACCACCCCTCCTCGTCCTCCCCCCCGGCCGGCGTCCATTCTCCCGCCCATACGGCCGAGGCAGGAAACCCACTCTCTCCCCCCCAAAAATGGCACGTCGCCACCGCGGGCCGAGGACGACGGGGGCGTGTGAGAGGCTCAGCTCACCGCTGGAGAGAGACCGTGCCGAGGGTGGAGCTTTTCCTCCCCGGGTGCATGTCGTCTGAAAGAGGTTTGTGGGGAGAGTTGGTGGGCACACCCCCCGCCTCCCATAGCCTTGTATATTATTGCGGAGGAGGGGGGGCGCGGGGAAGGTCGGGGCCTGCATGTGTGACTCGGAGGGAGTGTTTATGGCTTGTTTGGGAGGCCAACTTTGGGAGTGGAGTGGACTCGTCCCGGAGCTGGCGTTTTCGTACATAACGAGGGCGTGGCGCTCAACGGCTTTTCGTATAATTGCTTTCCTCTTTTCTTGCGATTTTCGGCGGGGTTACCGAAGACTGCTTTGCGACTCTCTTCGAGATCATCTCCTCATATCAGATCTGGCAGCTTGAAGCCTCGACCACTGCCCTAGCTTCCAACGCCACCATTGTGAGAAGTTCGAAGTTCGAAGTGTTTGCTTACGGGGGTTTCAAGCGAGGTGGGATCCCGAAAGTGACGAGGCGAGTCCGTCGAGATATCACCGTTTCGTTTTGCGGGGATCCGGGGAACGCCCGACTGCGCTAGCCGCAGACAAAAACTACCAGACAAACAATCACATTGAGACGCGCGGGCCGCACGCGAGCGAGGCCAGCATAAACGACCACCGCGGCCGGGCGCGAGTTTCAGAAGCGAGCATCTCTCCATTCGCCACGGACGAAAGGAACACGACGCCCGATATTTCCCAGCTCGCATCGAACATTTCGCACTTTCTCCCCGGACCCCGGAAACGCGCCCCCCGGGGAGCATTTTCCGTGTGCACGGTGGACGGCGAACGGACCTCCGGCGATCGATCCGGCTGCTCCAGCGCGACGATTGGACGACCGGCGACGCCGCGTGCGATCGCTTCGAGATCGCCCAGCGCGGGATCGGGATATCGCGAGGTGGGCTCGGTGAGCGAGCTTGGTAGTGTGAGACGGAGCGACGCATTTCGCGGGTTCGAGAACAGCCGAGCGGAGGGAGCAACCCTGCTTGCACCGGGAACGCCCGGGCCAGACGACCCGCAAGACCGAACGCATACCACGGTGGCATTGCCCAATTCCCCCTGACGTCAACTTCGGATCCCAGTTTTCCGCTCCGCTGCGTCCCTTGCAGCGACGCTCTTGCCCCGACTGGGAAGTTCCTGGCAGGAATTGCGCCGAAGTCCGGCGTATTGACGGGGGGTGCCCAGAAAAAAAATTACATCCCAGCAGACACGGATCCCCATCGCGGTTTTTACAGGGTCATCGGGGGGAGAGAAGACTCGAACCTGTAATTTTTCCCGATTGAGGCCGGTGAAAGCGGAGCTGGGCACGGGGTAAGCTGCCCGTTTAGCGAGGTGGCCCGGCAAAATTAGTGCAGTTGCGGGACCGCTAAGCGGGGCGGCTCAGACCCAGGCCGCTAAAGGGGAGACCCGCTAGCAGGCAGAGCGGGAGGGGCTTGCCGAGATTTGAGCGTGCGGATTACGCACTCAGCGGTCAGCAAGGGCGCGGGAAAAAAAGGGAAAATGGCGGCCCAGTTCTTCGCGTGGTACCCCACAACGCTGGCCCCTGTGCCCGTGTACACCACGCCGCGCAGCAGCCACCAGCAGCGCCGCCCGCGGCACACGAGACCCCGGAGCGTGGCCTCGTCCACCCCGCACACCTCGTCCGCCGACCTGCGCATCTCCACCTCGTCGACCTCGACGTCCGCCACGACCACTTCTTCCAGCGACGGCATCGACACCGCCGCCGCACACCACCAGCAGCACCACCACTACCGCAGCGGGCTCGCCTTCCACCTGCCCCGCCCGCCCGCCACTCAGCACCTGCCGAGGCACCAGCCGCCGCGGAGGACAAAGTCCAACAGCGAGAAGCAGACCGAGAAGCAGAAGCTCAAGAAGCGCCGCGGCCAGCCCGCCGCGAAGCAGCAGGAGAAGCAGCAGCAGCAGCCGCCGCCGCCGCCGCGCAGCTCCCGGCGCCACGTGAGGTCCAACTCGGCCGACTCGGTCGTCGCGAAGCCGACGAGCGGCCCGCCGACGAAAGCACCTGACGACGACGCGGCGCGGGCCGAGAACCAGCAGCACCAGCAGCAGCAGCAGCCCGCCACGAGGCAGAGGTCCTCGTCGCACGACGGCCCGCCCAGGCGCCTCTTCCACAGGCGCAGCGACCTATCCGCGCGGCGCGGGCCGAGAGACGCCGCCGTCGAGGCGAACTACCAGCGCATCATCGGCCACCTCCACGACCCCTGCCCGCACCTCCTCGCGCACCCGGCCCTCGCCAAGCAGGCCGGCGACGACGCCGACAGGGACGCCGCCGTGCGCCTCGCGCCCGCCACGCCCCCGAGGTCGCCAACCGCCCTGCCCGACGCCCACCCGCTCGAGCCCGTCATCCCCGAGCACCCGCCCTCGCCCCCGCGGCCCGACGCGCGACCGGCCGGCGCCCGGTCCGACAGCAGCCCGGTCCTCTACACGTCGACGGCGCCGTGCTGCCCCTCGTGCTGCCCGTCGCTGCAGTCCCAGCCGCCCAGCGCGGAGCACCTGCCGCCCTCGGCGCCCTCGTCGCCTCGCGCCCCCACCCAGGCGTTCTGGGGCCCCCACCCGCCCGGCAGCCCCCCCCTGACGGCGCAGAGCCCACCCCACAGGCCGCCAAGCGCCCCTTTTCGACGCTCGCTGCCGGTCCACAACCCCCACCCGCCACCACCACGCCGCGGCACCTCGCCCGCGCCGGCGGTGGCAGACACGATTATACCCTTCCCCCCCTCGGGCCCCCCACTGGCCCACCACAGGAAGCCGATGGTCCCCGTATCCATGTACGCGGACGCGCCGCCGCCGCGCTTCAACGCCCTCAACTCGCGGTCCGAGAGCCTGTCGTCGGGCTCGGCGTCGCTGGGCGCGCGCACCATGACGTCCTTCGACCCGTCCGCGTCCGGCGAGGCCATCGCCACGAAGCCGTTCGCCCCGCGCAGCGGGCGGACCTACCTTAACGACCCGACCCTGGTGTACCCGCTGCCCGTCGACCTCGCCGAGCTGCACCGGCAGTCGCTGCGCACGCTGCTGCTGATCCAGGTGTTCGGCGCGCCGGCCTGCTCGCCGGCCCTCGCGCAGCGGCCGCCCACGCGCGTGCTGGAGATCGGGTGCGGCTCGGGGTTCTGGAGCATGATGTGCCACCGCTACTTCCGCGACCTGGGCCACGCCAACATCTCGTTCACGGGGCTGGACATCGCGCCGCTGGCGCCCGGGGCGGGCGTGGCGAACGGCGGGTCGGGCACGCCGCGCGACGTGGCCAAGCCGGACCCGGAGATGAACTGGCGCTTCGTGCGGCATGACGTGCGGCAGACGCCGTTCCCGTTCCCGGACGGCGAGTTCGACCTGGTCATGGTCAAGGACATGAGCCTGGCCGTCACGCACTCGTCGCAGCAGCGGCTCATGGACGAGTACCTGCGGGTGCTGCGGAAAGGCGGCCACCTGGAGCTGTGGGAGAGCGACCACACGGTGCGCATGCTGCGGCCCCACGTGGCGGGCGCGGCGCCCAGCGCGAGCGCGGCGCCGCCCGAGGTGGAGCAGGAAGAAGAAGAGCACAGGGCGGCGGCGGCCCTCGGGGCGTACGTGATGACGTCCAACACGCCGCTGTCGCCGCCGCTGAACAACTACCTGGTCGAGTACAACTCGTGGGTGTCGCGGGCGCTGGAGGCGCGCGACGTGTCGGCGGTGCCGTGCACGCTGGTGGGGCCGCTGCTGCTGCAGGAGAGCGAGGCGCTGGCGGACGTGCGGTCGCGCCGGCTGGCCATCCCGCTGTCCGACGTGCGGTGGGAGAAGGAGGGCGTCGGCGGCGTGGTGACCAAGGACGGCAAGTCGTACATCGACACGAGGGGGAAGGGCGGCAAGGCCGGGGAGGGCGGCGGCGGGAAGAGGCTTTCGGCGGCGCAGGCGGCGCTGAGGAGGACGGCGCTGGAGATCGTGGTGCAGGGCGTGCAGGGGCTGGAGCCGATGCTGAGGGAGGTCAGCGGGAAGAGGGTCGATGAGTGGGAGGGGTGGATGTCGAAGATGGCGGGGGATCTGATGGCGGAGGGGGGCACGAGCTGGGGGGAGTGCCTCGAGGTTGGCGCGTGGTGGGCGCAGAAGAAGTAAGAGGTGGTGGGTGTTTCTTCACGATGGATGATGGACGTTGAATGCTTTTTTTTTGTTTATTCTGTTTCTAGGCAAAAAAGTTTTGTAAGATCTTTTTTCTGGATATCAATACCCTCTTTCCCACGCTGTCTTAGTCCGTCTACGTGAATAGTAGGTCCCGGGAGGGATGTGGTCATGCCCCCGTTCGACGCCAATGATCAATAACTGGCCGAGTCTGGCCCTTGGGGGAAACGGGGAGCGTGTTCGGGGTTCCAAACAGTGAGTGGACCTGATTCCTGCCCCAATCCTGGTCCCTGCGTTCAAACGATGGTCGTGATTCTGCTGTTGAGGTGTGCAAGACCGTGCTGGGTACACCAGCAGCCCATCTCCATCCGCGCCAAATCACTCGTCATCGCAATACCGAAGCGTACAAGACCCCCTCCTTCACCTGTATAAACCCAAAAAATATCAGATTCCATAATCTAGTCGTTTCCTTTATGGACGTTTGTGAGCCTCGAGCAACAGCAACAGCGTTGGCCGAGCCGTGGCACCTGGAACGGCCCGCAGACACCGGCCTTTTTGGTGCGACATCACACTTGACGGGCCCAGACGGCCCCACACCTGAAACTCTGGGCACAGAGAGAATGATTCACCCACAGCAGGCAGGAACAAAGCCTCCTTACTCATGACATGCATCCCGTGCCCCACCAACCTGAACACCAACTCCGTTCACACCAAGCAACCGTCTCTTTCCTTCCTTTTGCACCCTCAAAGCATTCCTCCAACCTGTTCTTTTTTCTGTGGGACAAAGGGAAAGGGACAGCACCAACACTCGCTCTCCTAATACCGCCCGGTGCCCTCGGAGGATAGCCAAACCCACTTATACCCGCTGAAAAAGCGTCGTGTCCGCCCCTCCGCCAAGCAAGTCGACGTCACCGCTGGCCCTCGCTCGAGAACACCCCACGATGCGCCGCTGCGCCTCGCCGCCCCCGATGGTATCTTTCTTCCCCTCATAACCGCAACGACGACGACTACTCAACACACACAATACACACATACACACGATACAAAATGTCCGAGCCCGCGCCGTCGGTCCACTCCGACCCCGACACACCCGAGCAGCCCTCCGCGCCGTCTCTCACCCGCGCCATCCACGACCGCCGCGCCGAGTTCACCCGCCCGCACCGCCTCCGCCTCAAGATCGGCACCTGGAACGTCGCCGCCCGCCCGGGGACCGACAAGGACCTGGCCTCGTGGTTCGTCGACGGGCGGGGGCTCGACGAGACGCTGGCGAACCTGAAGGTCACGCCCGAGACGACGGACGACGTGGCGCGCGACGATGACGCAGGGGCAGGCGTGAGGCTAGTGGGCGGCGATGAGATCGGGCTGTACGTGCTGGGCCTGCAGGAGATCGTCGACCTGGGGCTCGCCAAGGAGGCGTACAGCAGGATGTACGCCGACTACTCGCCCGTGGACAAGTGGCGCGCCGCGCTCGAGGCCGCCATGCCGGCGGGCTACTCGCTCGTGTCGGCCGAGCAGATGTCCGGGCTCGCCCTGCTCGTGTACGCGTCGCCCGACGTGGCAGCGTCCGTGTCGCACGTCAGCTCGTCGCAGGTGGGCACGGGCCTGCTGGGGTACATGGGGAACAAGGGCGCCGTGTCGACGCGCGTGGTGCTGGGCGAGACCACGCGCCTCGTGTTCGTGAACTCGCACCTGGCCAGCGGGCCCGAGCAGACGTACCTCGACCGCCGCCGCTGGGACGTGGCGCAGATCGTGGCGCGCACGCAGTTCGGCGCGCTGGCGCTGGGCGGCGGCGAGCCCGGCGAGCCGGAGAGGATCGGCGACGAGGACTTTGCGTTCTGGCTGGGCGACCTGAACTTTAGGGTGGACGGGCTGCCGGGGGGCGACATCCGGAGGCTCCTCCGTTTGCACACGCAGGGCGAGTACGACGTGTCGCGCCGGTCTAGGAGGTCGTCTTCGTCGCTGGAGGAGGGCGTCATCGTGATGAAGCCCGCCGGCGACGACGACGAGGTGACGGACCGGAGCGCCAGCCCGTCCCCCGACGCGAGCTCCGACACGGCCGAGACCTCCCTCCCCGATCCGGACGACTTCCTCCCCAAGGACGACTCGTCGTCCGACTTTCTGCCCGACCCGCACGAGGACCCGGCCTCGCTCCAGGCGACGCTCGACTCCATCCTGCCGCACGACCAGCTGCGCCGGCTGATGCGCGCCGGTAAGATCCTCCACGAGGGCTGGCGCGAGGCGCCTATAGCCTTCCTGCCCACGTACAAGTACGACGTGGGCACCGTGGGTCTGTTCGACTCGAGCGAGAAGAAGCGCGCGCCGAGCTGGTGCGACCGCGTGCTGTACCGGACGAGGAGGGACCTGGAGGTGTATAATGAAGGTGTGCGGGAGGAGGAGGAGGCGAGGAGGAGGGATGAGGAGATGAAGGCGCGGGGGATAGATGAGGCGGCCGAGGACGACGACGTGCTCTTCTCATACGACCCGGACGAGGACGGCTCCGGCGGCGGGGTCGTGGAGTACGACTACGACGACGAGCACGACGACGGCGTCGACCCGAACACCGTCGTCACGAAGGAGGGCTTCACGGACAGGATCCGCATGGACCTGTACGCGTCGCACCAGAAGATCACGTCCTCGGACCACAAGCCCGTCGTCTCGCTCTTCACGCTGGACTACGACGCCGTCGTGCCGAAGCTCAAGGCCGCCGTCCACGCCGAGGTCGCGCGCGAGCTCGACCGCGCCGAGAACGAGGGCCGCCCGGACGTGACCGTCGTGGTGGAGCGGCAGGGCACCGGCGGGGAGGGCCACGAGCCGGGCGCGGAGGGGGCGGTCGACTTTGGCGAGGTGGCCTTCCTCGCGCGGCGGAGCTGCTCGCTCATGGTGGCCAACACGGGCGGCGCCGAGGCGCGGCTCTCGTTCGTCGAGGGCCCGACCGCGTCCGAGGAGGGGAAGGGCGCGTCGTGGCTGTCCTCGAAGTTCTTGTCCTCGGAGGAGGACGGGCGCGAGGAGCTGGGGAGGGAGGTCACGCTGCAGCCGGGCGAGACGGCCAGCGTGTTATTGGAGGCGCTGGTGGAGGACACGGAGCTCGCGCAGGCGCTGAACCACGCGCGCGCCGCGCTGGAGGACGTGCTCGTGCTGCGCGTCGAGGGCGGGCGCGACTACTTCGTGCCCGTGCGCGCCGCCTGGCTGCCCACCGCCTTCTGCCGCTCCGTCGAGGAGCTGGTGCGCATCCCGCCCGGCGGGATCCGCGCCTTCGCCGCGAAGGAGGGGGTCAAGGGCGCGATACCGCCTAGTCTAGAGGCGCACTCCGCGGCGCCGAGGGCGCTCTTTGCGCTGACGGAGGCGCTGGAAGGGTTGCTGGAGCGGGCTGTGGCGGACGAGAACATGCTGGAGGACTGCGAGGTGCCGCGGAGCGATGGGTGGCCGTTCGACTCTTCGACGTGGGGCGTGTCGGAGGAGGCGCGGGCAGAGGGCGTGGCGGCCCTCGTCGGCGCCATCGACAAAGACGAGGCCCTCCTGCGCGCCCTCCCCCCCGAGCTCCCCGCCGTCAACGCCCTCGAGCTCCTCAGCGCCACCCTCCTCCTCTTCCTGCGCTCCCTCACCGACGGGCTGATCCCGTCCTCCCTAACCGCGCACCTCCCCGCGCCGCCCACAAAATCACAGTCCGCCGAGGACGCCAAGAGCGCGTTCCTGGACCTGCTGCCGCCGAGCCACAACGTGTCGTTCGTGTTCCTGGCGGCGACGCTGGGGCGCGTGGTGGAGG
Organism: Sordariomycetes sp. S4602; assembly: GCA_023628835.1. Lineage (NCBI taxonomy): Eukaryota > Fungi > Ascomycota > Sordariomycetes > Sordariomycetes sp. S4602. The sequence goes on along the minus strand of JAMAJV010000026.1, from coordinate 235,368 downwards.
TGCTGCCGCGGAGCGAGAGGCGGGGGATCTCGAGGGTGCTGAGGGGGGAGGGCGGGGGCGGGAGGGAGCGGGAGAGGGTCGCGGGGGTGTTTGCGCCGCTTGTTTTTCGGGTGGGGAGGAGGGAGGAGGAGAGGGCTAGGGCGCTGCTTGAGCTTTTTTTGAGGAGGGACTGAGGGGGTGTGTGGGAGTTGTTTTGAGGAGGGAGTAGGAGAGTCTCAGGAGGGAGGAGGTCTGTAAGAATGGAATATGAGAACGAATAGCGGATAGCGAGAGGCGGACAGCGGACAGCGGATATAATGTGTTCCAAGTTCAGGAATGTATGGGCGTTGGAGTCGGCGCGGTAGACCTGGGGGGATACGGATTGCTTTCAATATATCTGCTATCAATACTCGCCTCATACCGCGGCCCTTCCTTCCGCTCCAGGTCCGTCCCCTTTTGCTTTCATTCGTCTTCCCAGAGTCCCCCGTCGACCTCTGACCGAACCTCGTGCAAGCCCCTTCGGTTGACCACCGGGCCTAAACCTCGAGAAGGTATTCTCCTGTCTGGCCCGGAGTACTTCGTGGCTCCGGCACCTGTGACTTCCTTATGGCCTGTCGAATCTATTTGATGGTAAGGACACATGGTTCGGTCGTGTGTTTACTTCGAAGAGTCATTAAGATCATTACGAGCTAAGTTATCCGCCCACCATGCCTCCCGCCTGCCATGCCTCATCCTTCCGCCACGTAGCTGAGATCTCCTTAATATCCCCTCGTCCATATCCTCGTTTCCCTTTTGCGCCTACCTAGCCTATATTCTCTTCCAAAATTAGAGCAAAATCCCGCCGTACGTACTCTTCAGCAAAAGTCGCAGAACCTAAAACTCCCCGTCCATCCCTCAGCCATGTTTGTCCATCTTCTTCTCGTGAACCTTCCTTGCCTCCCTCCCTGTTCGCCCTTTTCGGGCGCTCTCATTACCCTCTCTCCCTCGTCCTTCCTTTCCAGAACCACGCGTATCAATCCTCCCTAGGAGTACCCTTCCTCCGATCCCCTTCCAGCTCACCCTTCCATGCCCTCCCGGTTCGTAGTCCTCCCTCACCACCAACCCAACCCCATCCTCGCACCCGAAGCTCACCACACCTACAGCTGGAACCGATGGGAGGGATGCATCCACCCCAGCTCAAGCTCAAAAAGCTCCTTCTCAACCCCCTCCCTCACCCCGGCCTCGAGCCGGTAGTCCCTCTCGCCCCTCGCCCTCTTCTTGTTCTCCGCGAGCATGTACGCGATCAACGAGGCCGCGATGGCCACCAGCGCGACGCAGCAAGCAAAGTTGATGGCGTGGCCGGTGGTGTACCTGCCCTCACTGTGAGCCACTCGCTCATTTTTGAGGCATGGGAGATGGGTGACACTTACCTAGGAGCCTCAGTCTTGATGTAGGTGAACGCGGAAACGAAGGCCGAGGTGTTCCCGAACGTCGTAAGGGCGCCCAGCACAAGAGCGCGGACATAATACGGCGACGCGTTGATGCAGGTCCACGCGAGGGCGATAGGCGGGATGACGTTCACCCCGATCGCCACCAAGAACGTACCCGCGTACTGCACCGCCGCCGCCGTGGCACTCATCTGCGGGCCCTCGGGCCTCATCACATCCTCCTCCTTCCCGGCGCGCGAGCCAACCAGTAGAAGCAGGTACCCAATCGCGGCCACCGCGCCAGACACAAGCATCGGGATCGCCTTCCGTCCGGACCGCTGGCTGTACTGCGTAGCCCCGATGATAAAGACAAAAGCCACCAGGTTCGGCGGCACGGTCATGAGGTTCAGCCTGCTGCCCTTGTAGCCCATGGCCAGGATGAGGGTCGGCAGGAAGAGCGAGAAGCTGTTCAGCGCGACAAGGGTCATGAAGGTGGCGAGCACCAGCATGATGGTAACGGGGTTGAGGAAAGCGCGCTTGGCCACGGCAAGAGTCAGGCGGTCGGACCTGACAATCGGCTGGCCCTGTTCATCGACACGCTCGGCTGCTTTTCCGGATTCGACCTCGGCGGAGGCTCGGCGGAGTTCCTCGTAGCGGCGGTCGATTGCGAGCATCCGCTCGACAGCGACGACGCGCTCCTCCGTGGTGAGGAACTTGGCCGTCTGCGGTTTGTTGGGGAGGACGGCGAACATGGCGAGGCCGACGAGCACGGTGATAATCCCCTCGACGAAGAAGATCCAGGGCCAGCCGTTGTAGCCGCGGAACCGAATTCCGCCGAGGCCCGTGGCGAGGAACCCGCCAAAGGCACCGGCCAGCGCGTTGCCGGAGTAGAACAGGCCCACGCGCGAGACGATCTCAAGCTCGGTATAGAAGAAGGCCAGATACAGCATGACCACACCTAGAAAAGCGCTCTCAGACAGCCCAAGCAGCACTCGGGTGACGCAAAGCGTGGCAAAGTCTGTGACAAACCCGCTGAAGGTGGTCACGAGCCCCCAGGCAAGGACGATGCAGGGCAGGAAGCGGCCGCCGCCGATCTTGCGCAGGAGCAGGTTGGCGGGGATATTGCAGATAATATACAGGGAGAAGAAGAGCATAAGGGCGATGTTGAACTGGGCGCCGGTCAGGCGGAGGTCGGCCTCCATGCCATTGACGCGGGTGAGGGCGATGGCAGCGCGGTCGAGATAGAAGAGGACCCAGGCGAAAAAGATGAGCGGGAGGATGCGGACGTCGTACTTTCGGACGAGGGACTTGACGAGAGCCTTGTTGCGGGTGGAGTCGGCGGATTGCTCCGCGGTCTCGGGGACCGAGGAGGTGGTCTTTGGAGAGTTGGCGGGACTGTTGCCCTGCGGAGCCAGCTCCATGCCCTCACCGTTGGTGGCCATCTTGGTGGTATTTGAGCTTGTTGGCTTGGAATCAATGAGTGTGAATGTGTCTAGCGAGCGTGAATATTAGGATCCTGTGATTTGTTCGCAGATATAAGGCCAGGCAATAAACGCGTGCTTGGGCAAAGGTGCCACAGGCCGAGTTCTCGTGTTGCACAGCACGTTGGATAAAGAAGGAATGGACAATGTGGCGGGATACCGCAATCGAGAATGGGAAGGCTCAAAAGCAAGTCTGAAATAGACTGACAAGAAAGGGAGCTTACCTTTTGTGATCGTGACAGCTCAAACTTGGCCTTGCTCCTGCTTGTCCAACCTTGTATCTGTGTGATGTGGGATGGTGTGAGATGCAGGAACAGACGTGGGATATGTGACGAGAAAGAGATTGGAGACTGGAGAAAGCATCCCAACATGACATTTCGAGGAAAGAGGAGCGGTGAGGGGGGTACACAGGAGGGAAGGAGCCGGTGGGAGGTGGCTCCTGCTCCGGTCAGGGTGGTATGAACCACCGTCTCGGGAAGGTGCGCCCTCCCTTGGATTTGACAGCACGGAAGGAAGGTGGGGAGGTGGGAATGAGGGTCCTGCCGTGGCACGGGAAATCCTGGATACGTGAGACATTGGTGTACACATGGGGACTTGGGATAGTGGAGGGCACAGGCGGTGGAAGTTGGAGACTCGCGTTGCATTGGTGTGGCATGGACGTTCTCGGGAGCGAGGCCAGCGAGTAAGGGTCTTCAGAGCAACAGGTATATTGAACACATGGAAGGCCGTCGTATTTTCCCTTCGCGTGTCGGGAGCTCGTACATTGCCGGGCAGTCCACGATATCTCTTCCGAATGCATCTCGCCCTGCATTTGTGCCACCCATAGGAAGACCAACTGTAGGATTTCGGGAAGTCTGTCCCCCTATTAAATATTGCCATCACTCCAAAGACTCATTTCTGGGATCTGTAATCGATCAGAAAGGGGAATGGGCCAATGCTCGTGGGAGGGGGTGGGCTTTGCGGTGTGACGGGCACTCATGTCCGGACTTGTGGTAAAGGTCCGGTGTGCCATGGGCCGCCGAAGGCATGTCGAGGCGGGAAGCCGAGACAGTTCCCTCGAATACTGGAAGAACATATTGAAAAGGCGTATCAACGCAAGCTCAACGGTGGAAACCCAGATCCAGACACAGGAATACTCCCACAGCCGGCTAGAATCCACAATGCCGGAGAATCTCCCGCCCGATTACATCTCGTATTAATCCAACCGCTCAAGTCCACCCTTGAGGGGCCTCCCTTGAACATGGCCCCGAGGTGTGCCGCGGGTGGCTGCAGCAGCTCGCATCCCTCGCTTACCACTGCCGAATGGGACGACGGGGTGGCGCAAGGATCTCGGGGTGACACCAGAACAAGGGCCGTCCTGGCCCTATCAGACCGGGGCGCCACGTGGGAGACGGAGCTCGGACTGCTTCGAAGATTAGATGGCCAGAGTTGTGCGAGGGGCAGAGTTTGAGGCTATCTTGGGCCGGGAGGTAGCGGGGGGAGGTGAGCTACTGCAGAGGATCTGGGGAGGACGTTTGGGGATGGGGGTGGTATAAAAGAGCCTTCAATGCCAATGTGGCATTTTGATTTGTTTGAGGCCTTGTATTCCTCTTTCACTGGGGTTGTCATGCATTGAGTGCCCTTCCTCGTGACTTGATGCCAGCTGCCTAATCATGAACACCAATTTGGACTCACAAGGCTAGACCTTCCTTCTCTTTGAACCAGGCCGGTGCTTCTGTCGCTCAACTGCCATCCCACAGCAGCCCATGCCACTGCCCATCACTGCAAGATCCAAACCTTCCACTCCAACACTCCGATTCACAACAAGTCATCCTGTTCCCGTTCCTGGTCTGTCTCACTATCTGACGCTACCAAACAACCCTGAAGCTTATTCATTCCCGACAACATCTCCTGACCGAAAGGCTCACAACCAGCAGGGCAGATCACCTTATCCAAACCCAGCCCACAAACTCTATCCCAGTGAATTGCTGCCGTGGCGACCATGCCCTGCCTGTCCTCCTCTGTAGGGAAGTCAGCGATGGCGCCTTCCACCGACCGACGCCCGGCCATTCCTCGGTCAGCAAAACGCGCCCAGAAGACCTTCTTGACAACCAGAAGGCATCCCGCGACGGGAAACGGGACGCCTCCAGCTCAAATCAGCTTTAGGTTTTCGGTCACCTGAAGGTACTGCAGGCTATTTACCCTCTGCATCTTGCTCTGCGCCTGCCTCAAGGTTTCCGACTCTCTACATTCCTTTTCCGGCATCGACGATTCGAGAGACGAAGACGAATCCATCGCCTATTATCGATCCCAATTTCCTGGGGTTTCCCACTTTCTTTATTCTTTGAATAGCCGGGGCGGTCCTTTTTGAATCAGCTACTGGATCAGTGGGTTGGGCGCGGTGCTCTTGGGGAGCCAGTTCGACATCGCGACGCCTCGCCGGCTTCGACGGCGTCGCCGACGGCTTCCCACTCACTCCGCCACAGCGCCCAGCCATACCGAGGCATTCAGAAGGAACTTCCCACTACCCTCGTACATCTCACGAACTTTCACCGACATCCTTACGACACGGCGCACAATGTCCACGGAGGCGCGAAACGCCCGCCTCCGCACCATATGGCTCTACCAGCACAGTCTCAACGCAACCCGCGCCGCCCTCCTCTCCAAGATACCCGACGACGAGCACTTCCGCTTCGTGGCCATGATGCCGCTGCCCCCGGTCGACATGGAGGAGGTGGCGGCGCTGGCCCGGCCGCCGCGCGAGGTGCTCGAGGAGATGCGCAGCGGGGGATTCGGGAGCGGGGGGTGGGACGCTAGGGACGGGCCCTCCGGGTGCGAGGCGGACCGGTGGGGGTCGGAGTCCGAGTCCGAGTCGGATGGTGGGTTTTCGTGTAGCTCGGACGAGTCGGGTGGCTTTATGGACAGCGAGGAGGAGGAGGAGGGTATGAGGGAAGATGTGGAGGTGCGGATGGCTTTCCTGGGAGACGATATTTGTGAGGATCCGGGCATGGATGCCGATGTGGACATGGAGAAGGACGAGGATTATGGGGTTGAAGCCTCTGAATCGGACGATTCGCTAGGCTCCTCCGTATCAACCGGGCCGAGCTCACCGGAAGACGACTATCTCGCCTTCAGCGGCGACCTGAAAGACACAGACCTAGCAGAGCTCGAGTCGCCCACTTCCCCCGCATCAAGCGAATACTCCGACCCAGACCCCGACCCCGATCCCGGCTCGGACCAGGAGAACGCAGCCCCCACAAACGGCGAGCAAGGCTGCCCCCAACACCAACAACCGGCAGACCCGGCCACAACAACGACCCCCGCCCCCGGCTTCGAAACCGCGGACTCACCCCTCACAGACGGCGAGCAATGCTACCCCCAGGACCAAGAGGAGACGACCACCATCCCCCCCTTCACCTTCGAAGCCCTCGACGCGCCATCCACGACGGCCGAGGTCCTCTTCGCCTTCGAGGCGGCCTACACGGACGTGTACAACGCGGGCGCGTACGTGTGGCACTTCTCGTGCCTGCGGGAGGACAGGCTGTACCAGTCGTTTAGGGAGGGGTCTCAGAAGAGGAGGGAGGTGGTGGCGAGGAGGGGGGGGAGCAAGCTCAGGAACGAGGTGCGGGTGGAGGACCTTGAGGACGCGTGGGACGCGTGGGGTGTGGGGTCGGGGGCGTGGTGAGGGAGGGGGTTGTGCATTGCGTTGGGGATTAGAGGGGGTAGCATGGCGTTTGGGGCATCTAGATATAATTTACGGACATTGAACCCATGGTTTGGATCGTAGGGGGCCCGCCTGTAACGTGCTGGACATCCCGTTCGTAGGGAACTCATCAGAGTATGTACGGACACCACAACGGCCAAATGGAGAGGAGGTAAAGATGTCATGTAGGGTATCAAGAACGTACAAAACCCAGCAGCCACTCCGCTGCCCGAAGAAAAGAAACCGGAGGACCAGGAAAGGGAACGGAAGAAGGAAAGGATGGGAGAGGAAGGGGGAAGGGGAAGGAAAGGTCAATCCTCCGCCGAAACCCCAAACTCCCGTTCGTCATAAAGCCTCCCGACCGCCACGCCGCGGTTCTCCGCCACGAGGCCCATCAGCTCCTGCGCGACGTCCTTGAGGGCGTTGTAGCGCTGCAGCTTGTCGATGCGGGAGGGGGGTGGGGGTTGGTCCTTGCTGGGGTGTGTTAGCCTCCTCTCTCTTTCTGTGTGTGTGGGTTGGCGATGGGGAGGGATTGGAGATGATGGTAAGGGCTTGAGGAACAGGAAAGGAGAGGAGAGGTGGAGTGGAGGGGAGGGGAGGGGGAGGGGACGTACGCAAGGGAGAGCAACGCAAGCTGGTTCGAGATATACCTCTGCCGAAAGAGCACCTCGTCAATCTAACCCATCCGTCAGCTCAAGCCCCAATCCATCAACGTTCTGCTAATCTCACAATGTCCTGCACCTCGCCCTGGAACGTGTTAGTGAAGTGACCGGACCCCAAACGCCGTGCGCCGACGTACCTCGCCATCCCGCCTCTCAACGGTGAAGGCCCCGGACGTATCGGCCAGCCATGCGGAATACGCGTCCAGGACCTCCTCAGCGTGCTTTGCCTCACTCTCTGCCTCATCGCCCTCGTTGGCTGCTCTGGAGCGCAGCTGGGTGAGCCTCCCGCGGAGGATGGCCACGGACGCCACCTCGCGCTCGAGGGAGTCGCCCTGCTTCTCCAGCCTGGTCGGCTCGAATGTCATTCCCGACATTTTGGCCCTTTGACTTCCCTTGGCCGTCTCTCGGTGGAAGAGTGACCTGAAGCTGGGAGGTGGGATGTTTCGATTCTTACTTAAGCAGAGGCCTTTTCACCGGGGCTTTTCACCGGGGCTTTTCACCGGGGCTTTTCACCGGGGTTTTCGGGTGGATGGGTCCCACAACTCGGGGTTGGTGGCTCGACGCGTTTGTTTACGGGGTACAAGCTGCCCGAGCTCTTTGCGATCAGCTGCGCGGGTACCTCCCTATCGCGCACCTCTGCCGCCTCGGAATCCACGATGACTCCAGCAGTTCGTGCCATCAATTGGTACAGATTCAAATGCCCAATGCTACGAAATACTAGCGTACCCCATCATCACGCACAGCTCCAGTTCATTCATTTCTTTCATGCACTTTCATTCAGGACTCCCAACTATGCATCCACGAGTACAAGCCCGTCCGTCCATTCCCCTCCTTCCTGTTGAAACCCCCCCAATCCGCTCATTCCCTCCCTCGTTTTGAAGAGTAGAAAAAAAAGAAAAAAGAAAAAGCGTCCCGTGCCCGCCCGCCGCCGTTCCAGAGACCACAGTTCACCCCGCTCTCACCATCCGCGCTCTGTGAAAAGAATATTCCCTGAAGACCCTTGTTCCACGCGAGATCTAACGATGATACCGAAAGCAGAGGGGGAGTGTGTTGTGGCCGTGCATGAAAAACCGGAGGGGGCAAGGTTCGCTCATTTCTTGTTTGGTTCGAGGAAGAGAGAATGGATCGAAGGGGGGTCCCGCGGGTTTTTTGCCGTCATCGAAGTTTCGGATATCTCCTAGGGTAAAAAGCCCATTTGCCCGTTTCGCCAAAAGATTTCCCTTGTTTTTTGTCGTATGTGGTTCGTCGCCGTAACGTCCCCGTCTAGTAGCCGAAGGCGTCGAGGGCCTTGTTCGTGTTTGTGTCAACCTTGGCGGTCTTCTTCGCCTCGGTCAGCTGTCTCTGCGCGACCTTCTTGCGCTCGTAGTAGGCCGCAGACTTGGCCTTCCGGCGGTCCTCGAGCCTGGGGGAAATCACGTTAGTAACGTTCGAGATGGTGCGTGGCAAGAGCGGGACTCGGAAACTCACCTGCTGACGACGTCCTGGTACTTCCAGCCGACCTCGTGGCTGAGACGGCCGACGGTGCAGTACTTGCGGCCGGGCTGTAGGCGGAGGACGCGGAGGGCCTGGGGAACGACCATGCGCTTCTGCCTGTCGTAGGGGGGAGGGACACCCTCGAAGACCTTCAGGCGCTCCATCGCGGCGGCACCGCGGGCCGTCTTGTGGGGAATCATGCCGCGGACGGCCTTGTAGAAGACGCGCGACGGGGCCCGGAAGTGGAAGGGGCCTGGCGGGGTCAGTGTCTGCGTCCTGCATCTGGGGGGAGCGCGCTCTCGGGTTGTTTACTCACCACCACGGGTGGGGTTGTACCGGGTCATCTTGCGGAGGTAGGCGTGGTACTTCACTGGGAGGGGGTCAGCGTTCGTGTTCGCATCTGTGGGATCGAGGGCAACGCACGCTTAGCGCGGAAGAACTCTCCCGAGATGTTGAGGGCCTCGCAGCGGACGACAACAATCTTCTGGCCGTTCAGGAGCTGCTTGGCCACGATGCTGGCGAGGCGGCCAAGGAGATGGCCCTTGCCATCGATGACGACCTGTTCGAGAAACCGTCAGCGCGCTGCTCGCCTCAAGACACTCCTCGCCCTCTGCGACGCCCGCCCGTCCGACTCCCGCCTCGGGGCGAATCCGCATCTCCAACGCCTCCAGACCAAAACATCGGCGGGCGGTCGTCGCGGCGGCGCCAGGGAACCCTCCAGGTAGAAACTCACAACCGGCTCGAAACTCGACATCGTTAAGGACCCTTGGGGAAACTTCAAAAAACGATGAAGAAGGAAGAGAGTGGACAGAATCAAACCGCGGGGGAAGTTTGCTTCTGTTGGGTTAGTAGTCGTTGGGTGGATGTTCCGTCGGAGTCGGGGAAGGGCACGAAAGGGAATGGCGAAAATTCCAATGTGGTGCAATTCGGGCAGCGCGGGAGGGCTCTGTGTGGTTTGGGGCGGGCAGCCGGCTAGCCCGATTGGGGAAGGGTGGGGAGCGAATTTTGGGCGGTGGCCGGCCTTGCCCTAAGTGCGAGCTGTTATGTAAGCGGCCACAAATTGAATCTTGATTCGCGTCACGTTTGGGCGGGCAGCCTGCGGGAGTCGGCCAGATGATGACAACGGGCAGCATCTGGGTTCGCAACTGTCAAGCAACAGTACGTATCCTCAGGGACAGATCCCGAATCCTCCACCTCGAATTGCACTCAGGAACGGGACTGACTCGACTAAGGAAGTCCGAGACAAGTAATACATTCATCGCTACTCCAATATTGATTCCCTCGAAGAGGCCCCAGGAGAAAGTCCCATTCCCTTCCACCTATCCAAGTAGTAGCCCCAAGATAACCAGGCCTTTCCCACGCTTTCCTCGATGATGGCGGACTGTATCCCATCATCAGCACCACTCTGCTCCGACCCGTGATCGGGCAGCCGCGACAACCCGCGTGGGTCTCGTTCTTGGATCGACAATGTCAATAGAAGCTTGCCGCCACGAGAGCGACGCGGGACTGCCGACTGCTATCAACTGCGAGACAAAAGCTTCTATGCATTGTTCCAATCCAATCAAATCCAAGCGAGCCATCGCCCGCTGGTTGGCGGGCCCTGTGCTCTCCATCTCGAGCCCCACCGCCATTCGGCCTCTGCTTCGTCCTCATTCGCCGGGTTCCGTCACGCGAGGGATCCGGTCGAGCCACGACCATGGAATCCAACAAGGATTGGTCCCCGTCGGATGGTGGTCGTAGCATCCAACGAAGAACCTATCCCTGTTGAATGCCGTCTCTGCTGGTCGCTCACCCCACTCCCAGATGAGATGTTCCGGTCCTCCCTTGGAGTTTTTGCAGAGGGGCTTCCCGAGCCACGGGCGAATATTTCAGATTGTTCTGGGTATCTAGATACAATCCAGCTCTCGGCAGCCCCCGCTCGCATTGAGATGTTCCGGTATTCCCTTGGGGTCACTGCAGGGGGGCCTCTCCAGGCACAGGCGAGTGTTTTCGGTTGTTCTGTATATATAGATACAATCCAGCTCTCGGCAGCCCCCGCACCAGATGAGATGTTCCGGTACTCCCTTGGGGTCTTTGCGGGGAGGCTTCTCGAGCCACAGGCGAGTATTGTGAGTTGTTCTTCGTATATAATTGCAATCCGGATCTCGACGGCCCCGGCCCCCAATGAGATGTTCCGGTACTCCATTGGGGCCTCTTCACGGGGCTTCTCGGGCCATGGGCGAGGGTGCACGGAAACCCAGGTCCTTCGGTGTCGTGTGACCACGGTTCATACCGGCGAGCGGCAACCGCTGGTTATATAGGGCGGCCTTTCCGGCCGAGAGTGAAGAGCGGTGACGGAGATGAGACTCCTATATAAGGCGGCCTTCCCGGCCGAGAGTGCGAAACGGCGCCGCAGATGCGGCTGCTATATAAAGCGGCTCCCCCGGCCGAGAGTACGAGGTGTCGCTGACGCGGTTCCTATAAAAAGCGGCCCTCTCCGCCGAGAGAATGAGGTGTCGCTGACGCGAGGGCGTTGTTCTCGATCGAGAGCGTGGGCCGCGTGACGGACGCCGATCATATAGGGCGTCGTCGCCGAGCTTGCTCCCACGTCGGTTTCGGAGAAGGACGGACGCCGAGCCGGTGTCGGGATACGTCTGGTCCTCGGCGTGTGAAGGCGTCTGTGGGAGGGAGGAACACGCGGCGGGGGGCGATGGCGGCAAGAGCAGGCGTCGCTGGGGAGACTGGTTCCCAGCTGGCGCCGGGGCTCCTGACGGAGACGAGAGAATCCTTTGGCGTATATATAACACCAGTTCCAGCCCAAGCCTCCTGACGGAGACGAGAGAATCCTTTCGACGTATATATGGCTGAGGTTCCAGCCCAAGCCCCCTGACGGAGACGAGAGAATCCTTTCGGTATATATATGGGTGCTTCGGTTCCTGCCGAAACACCCAGGTCGTGATTCCGATGAATCTTTTGCGTCGGATATTCGGTGTCGGACTGGGCCTCCGTCTAATCGAACTCACGGTCGACCAGAAGCTGCAATAGAGTTAGCATGCTGCTCAGGCAAGAACCGTCACTCCTTGTCTAAACATACCTGATGTCGTCGTCTTCTCCCGAAGCGGATTTCATGAACTGAACAGTCCAGTTATATATGTGGAAACATGGCCATCCACCACGCACCACCACCAGCTCTGATATCATCGCAAGTTTGGAAAACCTGTTAATGATCTCTTTTTTCCTGGCGTCGTGCATTTTGACAAAGTTCTTGGTGCTTTCGGTGCCAGCCGAAGGACGCCAGAGTTTCCTGACGGGAAGGTCGCTCTGGCTCCTATACCGCCGCCAGTCTCCAAGACCTCTTGATGGCCTCCTTGAGCATCTTTATAACGTTCTTGGTGACTTCGGACCTGCCGAAGGGCGCCGGTCCCTGTTGATTAGGGTTGCCCCGGCTTATATACCGTCTCCAGCTCCAAAGGCCTCTTGATGGCCTCCTTGAGCATCGCGACCACGATTTCGGTGACTTCGGATCCTGCCGAAGGGCGCCGGTCCCTGTTGATGAGGGTTGCCCCGGCTTATATACCACCGCCAGTCTCCAGGACCTCTTAATGGCCTCCTTGAGCATCTTTATAATTTTTTTTTTGGTGACTTCGGAGCCTGCCGAAGGGCGCCGGTCCCTGTTGATGAGGGTTGCCCCGGCTTATATACCATTGCCAGTTTCGAAAACCTGCCGATAGGTCGAGTAGGAGTCGTCGAAATGCCGGCTCCGGGGGCGGGTCCCCCATCGTCCATGGCGTAGTTGAATGTTGAAAAGTCTTCCCATATATATACCAGACTGCGGCTGCTGTTGCTAGCGCCGGTCTTCGGCGACATGCCACGCCGCCGGGCAGAGGGCGGCGTGGCATGTGGCGATGCTTTCGCGCCCAGCGGAGGGCCGGAATGACATGTGTCGATGCTTCTCGATCGCCGGGCAGATCCCAACGTGGCATGTGCCGACGCTTTCTGTTGCCGGGCGAAGGCCGACGTGGCATGTGTCGATGCTTCTAGTCTCCGAGCGGAGGCCGACGTGGCATGTGCCGATGCTTCCGTCGCCGACCTCCGCCCGGCGTGGCATGTGCCGATGTTTTTGACTCCGGGCAGAGGCCGGCGTGGCATGTGTCGATGCTTTCGTCGCCGACCTCCGCCCGGGATGGCATGTGCCGATGCTTTCCGGATATAAGGACAAGGCGCTGTCGCCAGAGCGCCTGTACCGGACGCGTCAGAGGATGCCAGAGTCCGGGTCGGCAACCGTTCAAAGAACGAAGATTTTGGGTGTATATATAATCCCTGGGCCAGCCAGGGAAAATGATATGGAGGTTGTTCCCGTTGATCTTGGCCGCGCCGCAGCTTCTGGGCGGGCGTATATATAAGCCCTCGGCCAGCCGAGGGCGATTGGTGGGAAGCTTCGGCTCCCGGGTGTCGATGGAGCCCCTTGGCCAGCCAGGGGAGATGTTGGAGAAGGTGTGGACCTCACCCCCTCCGACGACCCAGCTTTTGGGCGTCTCTATAGTCCCCTGGCCGGCCAAGGCAGATGTTCGAAAAACTGCGGTCGGCCATCTTGCCCACGACGTGGCCTTTGGGTTCCACCAACTGGTGAGGATGGCGTCGAGGCTTCTCCCCCATATTGAGGACAGGGTCGTGGCTCCCCCCATTGCTGGGGATTGGGGGATGGTTCTCCCCAATATTGAGGACGGGGTCGAAGTCCCTCCCGTTGCTGATAATGGGGTCATGCCGGGATATATAAGAAGAACTGCCGTCAAGACCACGCCCCACTGCTGTGGAGGCTCACCGGTATGTATGTCGAAGAGGAACGGCCTGTCGGGTGCCGAGTATATTAAACCGCCCGGTCCGCCAGCGGATGGACTCAGATTCGGTGGCGAGTGCTCGAACCCTTATATAGGTAGGCGAGGTTGTCGAGGTGTCGAGGGCGAGTCGACGTTCGAAGAAGAAACGCGAGCCGAGGCCAACTCGCAAAGGAGTCGAGCTGGCCTTATATAAAAAAGACAAAAGAGTAATGAAGTGAAAGGAAGCCTGCTTCCTGTATATGTCGGAGAGGAACGGCTAGTTGGGTGCCGAGTATATAAACCGCCCAAACCGCCAGCAGATAGACTCGGATCCGGTGGCGAGTGCTTGAACCCTTATATAGGCAGGCCAAGTTGTCGGGGTGTCGAGGGCGGGTCGGCGTTCGAAGGAGACATGTGACTCGAGGCCAGCTTGCAAGACAGTCGAGCTGGCCCTATATAAAAGATAAAAATCAAAGGAAAGAAGGAAAAGAAGTTCGCTTTCTGTAAATAGAGGCGTTCGCAAGAGAGTCGAGCTGGCCCTATATAAAAGGGAGAGATCAAAGGAAAGAAGGAAAAGAAGTTCGCTTTCTGTATATAGAGGCGTTCGTAATGAGGAGGGCGAAGGTTGCAATATATATGTGCAGATGGTGGTTGAGGAAGGACGATGTGCTTGCGAACATATATTGTTGTGATGTGAAGGTTTGACGCGAGGGAAGGTTTGTTATTTTGCGGAGGATTGGACGCGTTTAAATAGCCCTGGTTTTGCATTCTGCAGCAGAGAGATCAGCCCCAGTTCGCGCACTGGAGCTCCGGCCAGCACGTAGCAGAAGATGTGATTCACGATTCCAGATGCGGTAATGTGCCTGCCTCACGCGTTGGTGCCGGCGCCTATAGGCTGACAAACACATCTCAGTGGACATGCTCCAGAGGAGCGCACAACAACACAACTTTTCACAGCAACTCTCAATGCTTCAAATGTTCGAGAACCCTCTCTCACCCGGAAACCTGAAAGACAAGGCTTTGATAAGGGTGATTGAAAACCAGTATGCGTTCACCTCCGGTGCAAATATCCTTGCACCATTTCTCATGCAATCTTCTCCCAACCCTCCATTACAGCTTTGCATGTGTAGAGCAATTTTGCGCTCTGCAGCAAAAGGCTTCGCCAGAATTTTAGAAGAGCCAAAGTGCAAGAGTCCCAAAGTTCATTCGTGATATTAAGCAAAACCAGATTATACTCATTAGATCAACCCCTCTCGAACGCATAAAAACCAAAAAAACAAGTGGCATCCCATCCCTTTCCTCACTCAACTTTGACGATCTTCCCCGTCTCAACCTCGTAGATATACCCCGTAACCGGCACGTCCTTCACCAGCGGACTCCCCTTGACGACCTTGATATCGTCCAGCACGCTCTCCCTCAGGTCGGAGAAGGGCAAGAAGGCGACGTCGTCGGCCTTTTGGCCGAGGTCGGCGTGGATCTTGGCGCGGATGTCCGAGTCGCTGAAGGTGAGCATGCCGCAGTCGGTCTTTTGTCCTCGGTCAGTTTCTACTTGTTCCTGAAGAGAGGGGGAGGGGGAGAGAGAGGTGGGTGCGTACGTGGTGGAGGATGATGACCTCCTGGGTGCCGAGGAGCTGCTGCGAGATGGCGAGGGAGCGGATGGCTTCTGAGGTGCGTCCGCCGGCGTTGCGGATGACGTGGGCGTCGCCCTCCTCGAGGCCGAGGGCTCTGGCGGGGTCTACTTTTGTTAGCAATGTCGTTCTCTCAAAGACCTCCTCGCCACTGCGTAACCTCTCAACGTCCCTCAACACCTCGTCGCCTCTCGTCGTGGCCTCTGTCATGGGTGAACATACCAAGTCTCGCGTCCATGCAAGCCACAACAGCTACCTTCCTGTGGAAGAGTTAGAACACCTAAATATGAGCCCGAGGATTACCACCCTCGAAGAACACGGAGAGCTTTCATACCGGGCCGGGGGCAGCGGGAGGCTCCCCTTGGTGAAGGACTCGGCATAGCTCTTGTTCGCCGCCTCGAATTCCTGCGCCACGACGTTCGCCATAGCAATCCGTAAGATGTTGCAGTTACAATATTCTCCTCGTTCAAAAGTCAAAAATATTCCCAAGCTTTGCTCTGTGGGTCCTTCAAAGGCTCATTCAAAGATCATAAACAAGGTCGTGTATTGAAGAACAGACACTTGTGTCAGTCAAGGGCAGGCCCCTCCGTCTTATAACATTGAAGCCACGAAACACGATGGGGGCAACCATCCACACCCTCCGCTCCCCTGCAACAAATGGGAAACGCCCTACGCGGCGCCCAGAGCACGCAAAACAAGCCCCGAAATTCGCTATTGCGGGGTTCTTGTCCAGGGGACCGAGCTCGACGCCTCGGGCTCTTCGATAATAGGTGGGGCGCCCGTTTCGGCGGACGCTTGGCTCCGTGGCGTCCTCGACTCTCCAATCCGCGCGGAGCTGGGGTTTGCTTTCGGGAATTCCCCGCGGTGATCGGTGTTATGGGCCTGCAATGCGGGCGTGGGTGTGACGGGGCCGTTTTACGTGCTTTCACATGACGGAGGCCGCATCCTCGTCGCGGCATTTGTCTTGTTCATTCTCGACAGGGAAAGACCAGGCAATCCCCGAGGGGGTAGAGAATAATGTGAGGCGGGAGGGGGAAATATTCCCAGGCCGAGTCCAGTTTAGCAGAACCACGCGGGCAGTTTTGACAGGTCCCCACCTCAATCCTCCACGTCTCAAACCGCCGCATATTGACATGCCCGCTCAAAACCCAAAGCCAGTCTCAAAACGCCCACTTCAACCGCCCCGTCACCTCCCCCCCGTGTCCTCCACCGCCCCCTCCCGATCCCACGTCTCCAACTCCAGCGCCCTGAGATCCGACTCCAGCTGCTTCAGCTTCCGCGTCGCCGTCCTCGCGAGCCAAGTCGGCGACGGCGGCCCCCACCCGATTTCGAGCTTGTTCCGCGGCTTCCGCGGCCTCACCTCCTCGCAGCGCACCTTGAGCCCGATCGTGACCAGCGCCACCGGCGTCATCGACGCGGTGAGGATGACGGTCTCCGTCACGAGGCGCGTCGCCTCGGCCCCCTTCGGCCAGTGGCGCGTGCGGCCGCCGTGCGGGAGGAGGGGCCCTATCGTCTTCGCGCCGTCAACCACGCGGGAATAGGATTTTAGCTTTACTTTTTTCCCCTTGCCGAGATTTCGTTTCCATGTCTGTTCTCTCTCTCTCCCTGTTAGCCACCCTTCCTCTCTCTCTCTCTTTTCTGGGGGGGAAGGGGGCGTACGTCGAACGGCTGGAGCCTGGTGTACTCACGCTGGACGCGGAATGTAGACTCTTCGCCCAGCGCGCGGCGGAGCAGCAATCTGCTCGACAGCGTCGCCACGCTGCCGACGGCGGTCTGTGGTTTCTCCCACCACCGGGAGAACGGTATGTACTGCTGCGAGACGAAGCGATTCTTGGCGAGGGTGTTCCTCGGCCAGGAGCTCGTGATGGCCGGGGCGAGCTTCACGGCCAGGCGCATCTGCGTGGGGTTGCAGCCGAAGGAGAGGCAGCGGCCGAGGCGCCGGAGGAGCGAGTTGTACTCGCCGTGGGCCGCTTTTAGGGCCTGCATTGTGAGGGCGGGCTTTGGGTGAGGGTGGAGGTGAGGCCTCGCGTCTCGATGGGCGGCTGGGGAGGGATTGAGGGCAATTCCTGAGGTGAGCTGGCGCGATCAGGGCGAGATGCAGGGACGCGGCTGGGAGGTGCAGCTGTTGCTGATGACGTGAGCAGGGTTCCTGCCTCCGATGCGACGTCTGGGCCGGGGACGCGACATGTGCGCCGCCTTCCCCGCATGACAGCTCCAAAGAGCCCGGCGCTAACGGGAGATCTCCAATTTCGTTCACTCACGACAGCTCGATAATCCTACCCGCGATCTTGCTGGAGACATCAATGGATCGAGTCCATCCGCCCAGCTTATCCTCAGCACCAGCCCTCCACGCCATCGCCGCATCCACCGGCTTCCCACGGCATTTTCACACACCTTCGCGTCAACCACTTTCGATGAAATTGCTCATTATAATGATACTAATATCTCTCGGCTCAAATTCCTCGACCCATCGCTCCAACCCGAAAACAGAAGTGGTATCACTGATCTCCTCCCCCCTCCCCGGATCCATTCTAAACCTGGAGCGAAACCCGCTCAGACGATCTTCTCCGTCGAGTTCCCGCCCGAGATGGGCAGCCCGTCCTTGGCGTCCCTCCTCAGCTCGACGTAGTCGTACGCGAACTCGCCCAGCTGCGCGTCGTCGAGCCCCAGGTCCTCGTCCTCGGCCGTCACGCGGAGCGAGAGGCCCGGGATCAGGTTCATGAGGAAGAGGATGATGCAGGTGACCACGAAGCTCCACGCGATGCCGGCCACCGTGCCCGCGAGCTGGTAGCCCAGCTGGATGAAGTTGCGGTTGATCCAGCCGCCGTCGATAGGGTCGCTGCCGTCGAGGTTGGCGATGTACGGGCTGCGTCCGTGTTAGCGTGTGGTTCTTACGTTTGAGAGTGTCTGGGAGGTGCGGGAGGGGGCACGGGGGATTCACTCACGCTGCAAAGATACCCGTCAGGAGGTTGCCGACGATGCCGCCGACGCCGTGCACCGCAAACACGTCGAGCGCCTCGTCGATGCCGAGCAGGAACTTGAGCTTGGTGGCAAAGTTGCAGAAGCCGCCGCCGCAGAGCCCGATCACAAAGGCCGCCCAGGGCGTCACGAAGCCGGCGGCCGGGGTGATGGCGACCAGGCCGGAGATGGCGCCGGAGCAGAAGCCGATGGTGCTCCACTTGCCCTCGAGGCGGTAGTCGAGCAGCACCCAGGTGATGCCGCCGACGGAGGCCGCCAGGTTGGTGACGTAGCAGGCCATGACGGCCTTGATGTTGGAGCCCAGGGCCGAGCCGCCGTTGAAGCCGAACCAGCCGACCCAGAGGAAGACGGTGCCGAGGACGACGTGGGTGACGTTGTGCGGGCGGTAGGGGAGGCCGCGGACCTTGTCGTAGCCGGAGCGGCGGCCGAGCATGAGGGCGTAGGCGAGGGCCGCGACACCCGAGTTGATGTGCACGGGGGTTCCGCCGGCGAAGTCGAGGGAGCCGAGGTTGAAGAGCCAGCCGTTGGCGTTCCAGGTCCAGTAGGCGATGGGGTCGTAGACCACGGTGGCCCAGATGAAGATGAAGACGAGGGCGGGGAGGATGCGGCCGCGGTCGGCGATGGCACCCATGATGAGGGCGGGCCTGGGGGGTTTGTCAGTATTCCTTCCTCCTATCCAGTCCGGGAGCTGGGTGGAAGACTCACGTAATGGCCGCGAACATGCCCTGGTACAGACAGAACAGGATGTCCGGCAGGCCGTCAGACCCGACCGACGGGTGGCCCACCACGTTGCGCAGGCCAAAGTTGTCGAGGTTGCCCAGGAAGGCGGACCCCCTGTGCGAGAAGGTGAGGCTGTAGCCCCAGAAGAACCACTGGAAGGCCACGACGGCCACGCTCATCATGCACATGAAGATGAGGGCGAGGGCCGACTTGCGGCGGCCGAGCCCCGCGTAGAAGAAGCCGACGCCGGGGATCATGAGGAGGACGAGGGCCGAGCAGACCATGATCCAGGCCATGTCGCCCGTCTGGGGTGCGTCAGCGAGGCTCTGCGGGAGGGAGACGGGGAGTGGGTGCGGGTGAGACGGGGAGGGCTTACGTCGTAGTAGATGTTGAAGTCGGCGCCGGCGGAGTAGCCGGCGTCGTCCCCCTCGGTGCCATTCCACGCAACGGACATCGCGGCGGTTCTTTGTTTCAATCCGTTCGAGTCGACCGTGAGCGTTCAAGGCAAGCTTTCCGTCGTCTTGGGACCGTGGGCCTTCCAATTGAGACCGGGAGAGAAAAAAACACTGAAACGCGTTGGTCGCGTCAGCGGAGGGAGAAGGGAAAGGGGGGTTGGTTGGTGAGGGAGGGTTCAGGGGAGCATGGGCATAGCCGGAGGACGGGCGCTATATTTAAGTTTGCGCCCGCAAGGGTCTGAGTCTGGGTTGCTCGGGTACACGCCCCTCCCCGATCCCTGGATCCGGGACGGGGGTCCCACGGGACGGGCTATCTTGAGGGTCGCCTATCAATATTGGCGTTGGATTATCGGCGCAGCTGGGGTGTGAGACTTTGCTGAGGCCCTCTCTTGCCTTGGGGATCTTGGGGATCGCTGCGGAAAGGGTTCTGGAACGGGTGTGCATGCGGGTCCTACCTGGGGGCGTGATATTGGAAAGAAGGGGGTGTGTGTTGCAAGGGAGAGCTTCTTATCGCGGGGTCTCCACGCAGATAGGATGGGGGGAGATAATGGGGACGGGAGCCCAGCTGAACCCTGTCTCGCCCGAATATGTCTTGGCTAGATAAGAGCTGCCATCCCCCCCTTCTCAGAACAGAGCCAAGAGTCGTCGTGGGATCAACGACAGTCCAAGCCCGTCCCATCTTCGCCCAGCCATTCACTCGGGAATGGATCCACGAGATCTTCAATACAGCAGTGCCCAAGCAAGCTGATCCCACGCACGCCGAGACCGCCAGCCCCGTTAGCTCCTCTTGAGCGGAGGGCCTCAAGGTGATAAGACGCCGTTTGAGTAAGGGATTGGGAAGGATTTGGGAGGGACGATAGAGTTGGGCGCTAGCTGCGAATGGGGACGCCCTGTTGGCGCCACGGTCGTGGTGGAAGATAAGAGGGATGTCTGTTGGGTTCTTCCCCGGGCGGGCCCCCCACGCTGTGGTAGACCTGGGGGAAGCCGGAGGAAGGACGGGGCTGGTGCCGGCGCGCGGGCCCGGGACCTCGTGGCCGCCGGCGCGCACCCGAGCCCCGGGAGCGACCGGAGCAGCCATGCAAGCATGACATACATCATCCCCCCGAATGGCGCTTCACATTCGAACTAGATTTCCCTCGCATTCCCCCTCGCCGGATCCACGAGCATTACCCTATTGTTTCCAGGCAGCAGACGACAGATAATGATCCAGACCGTATCAGTCCCGTTCCGACATTCCTCCCAATCGGGAAGCTTTTATGGGGAACAACCCAGAGCCAAGCTCGCTGATTGGACCGCCCTTATCTCTTGGCGTTTCCTTTTTGGGAGTGAGGGAGAGATGGTGTATCGCGCCTTATCAGAGCTAATTTGAGCCTCCAATGAGACGGGGCCAATAGATCGCTGTTCCGGGCTTCTTTCCGGGGCTTATGTCCGAGGTTTGGTGGTTTCGTCGGAGATGGGCTCGTGCGGTTGGATGCCCTGCTTCTTGGGCGCCTGGATCACGTTTCTGCTGAGGGTGTCTTATAAAGGAGCAGGAGCGTCGATGGCTGCGCAGCATGTTCCGAGGCGGTGTTCAACTGGGAGGGCCGGAACGTACGTTGGCCTTCTTGACTAAACTGTCATACGTATGGTTGTTACTCGTTCAGTCCCGCAGTCAAATCTAATAATAACTCCGGTCAGCACACCCCCCGGTGAGAATCGGAATTCCCACCCGTGTTGATCGCACGCGGTTCGTCCCGTTCCCTCTCAGCTCAGACTCCCTCTGATAAAGTCCCGCGTAAAGCTCCCCTGTGTTCGTGGCGTTGAGGATGTGGCGGCGGAGGGTGCTGCAGGAGCGGCTCCACATCCTCTTACACGGACGGCCGCCGCCCCGGTGGAAGCCTCCCGGGCGACATGCTACTGAGGGCGAGTGCTGTGGTTGGTCGGTGCCTATTGTGTGTTGCACGACTCGGCGGGTGGGACGCTCACGGCGACCGGATTGGAGCACAGCCGGCCAGCCGTTGCGCCCCACATCTCCACACATACCGCAGACAACAGGAGTCCCTGCATAGCTCTTTGGGGGGAATGCGTGGAGGGTATATCCCCGGGGCTGTATCCATGACGTATATTAAAGGCCCCGGCCCCGAGTTGCAGTATAGGTTTGTTTGCTGGATATGTACCCACGAAGACCTCTATCCACCAGAACCTTCTCCCCAAGTGACGAAAATGGACCCCCGGAAGAGGCACACCACACGCTACGGCGCCATGAATGAGCCCATCACCGCAGCGAGCTTGTCCAACCCAATCGTCTCTCCAACCTCAATAACAGCCCCCCTCCGCCCCGTCCCCTCCCCAACCACACCATCAACAACACTCACAGTGGCCTCCCCGACACCCTCATCCCAGCTCGACGGCCCATAAACCTTCACCCCTCCCTCCCCCTTCCCGCTCGCGAAGGCCAGCAGGTCCCTCGCGAACCCCTCCGCCGCCGCCCTCACAGCGGGCGGCAGCCCGTCGTTGAAGTTCTGGAAGAGCAGCACGGCGTCGAACACGTGGGTGGCCTCCCCGCGGAACGCGCCCTGCCCCGGGTTCCGCTCGTTGAGGAAGAAGGCGGAGCAGGCGGGGCCCCAGCCTCGCGTGAAGGAGACGGTGGCGGCGTAGAAGCTGACGTCGGTGGCGAAGTCGAGGAAGGCGCGGTAGGCGGCCTCGTCGGTGGGGGAGGGGCCGGAGACGCCGTAGGCCTGGAGGAGCTGCTCGGCGAGCGCGGGGTGGGAGGCTAGGGAGGTGCGGAGGTGGGAGGGGAAGGTGGCGGCTTTGGGCTTGAGGTACGGGAGGAGGATGGCGTTGCACGAGCCCTGGGTAGGGTGTTAGTCGTGTATTTTGGGGGAAGAGAAGGAAAGAGAGGGGGGGCTTACGTCGAATTGGGAGTCTCCCACCATGAGGGCCTTCAGCCAGCCCTTGGCACTCAGCTCCCTCGACTCCCGGTCCGCCACGGACGCGTGCGTGACGGCGGAGGGGATGAGGTCCCCGTCGACCATGGGCCTGTACGGCGGCGGCGGGAAGAGCTTGGCCACGACCTCGTCCATCGGGGTCGTCAGGAGGGCGTCGACCCGCTCTGCAGGGGTCGCGTCCTGGAGGCCCAGCGTCTCGATGGCGCGCGCGTACACGCCCTCCTGGTACTCCGCGCCGCAGGCCCCGAGGAGGAGGGGCGAGCCGCCCATCATGACCGCCCTCGCGAACAGCGGCTCCTTGGACTGGAGGTGAAAGCCAATGTCCACTGTGCACTAGCCGTCAGTTTCCGTTCGACGAGCTGGAATGGGGAGGGCGAGGGGAGTGGGGGAGGCGAACCTGCGCCGGCGCTCTCGCCCACCGCGGTGATCTCGTCGCTCGCGCCGCCGAAGCCGGCGATGTTCTTCTTCAGCCACGCGAAGGCGGCGCGCTGGTCGCGGAGCTGGTTGTTGGGCTTGTAGCCGGCGGAACGCAGCTCGGCGGAGGTCAGGTAGCCTGGCATGCCGAGCCGGAAACTTCCCGGCAGAGCAACATTAGTCCACAAGCCCAAGCGTCCGATTCTTCATACCCCGAGACAAAGGTACAGGATGCCATCAACGAGACGAGGGCGGGGGGGGGGGACGTACTTGAAGCTCACGCCGATGACGGGCGTGCCGGCGTCGCGCGAGAGGCGCACCAGGCGCGCCATGTCGTACTGCGGCCAGGCGGCCGACCCGCTGACGAAGCCGCCGCCGTGCACCCACGCGAAGACGGGGAGGCTTCCGGGCGAGGGGAGCTGGCCGCCGACGCGGGGCACCCAGATGTTGAGGTTGAGGGGCGAGAGGTCGGAGGTGGCGAGGGCGGGTTCGGGGAGGGCCTGCTGCATGAGGGCCATCTCGAGCTGGAAGCCGCCCGGCGGCGGGTGCGAGACGGGGCTGGGATGGGGGTTCGTCAGCTGGTCCTTCCGGCTTGTCTTTCAGGGCTCACGGGGGTTTGAGGGAGGTGGGCTACCCGAGGTTCGTGGCGTCTAGCGGGCTGGTGTACTCGTCGACCAGCTGCGCTTCGGCCAGCCTGTCGGCCAGGGTGGCGTAGGGGATGCCGCGGAAGGAGACCACGTCGCCGTCGTCGCGGCCGGCGATGGCGCCGAGGCGCGGGTGGTGGAACGCGAGCGTGTCGGTGGCCATGGTTTTTGCGGGTGGTGTCGTCCGGGGGAGATGCTGTCGCGAGAACGTGGCTTTTCTCTCACCAGGTGTGAAGGGGAGCCGAGAGGGAATTCATACCACGGAGATGGAGGCAACGGACGAACGAACCCCGCCGGATAGAGCGAGTGGCAGGGTGTGTAAGTGCTGACAAGGGCCCCCGCCATGCGGGTCAACAGCCGAGCCAAGACGCGGGGACCGGGACCCCGCCATCTGCAGGCTTTCCCCACTCGGGACGCCAAGGCCAAGCTTCCCTCGGTAACATGGGTCCGTCCGGGCCCGTCCCTCCGCTGTCTGCCCACCTCTCCGGTGCCGCAGCCCCCAAAGAGGAAAGGACTGGCAGCAGGATGGTTCTGCGTCTCAGCTGCTCGAGAGTGTCAATCGGATTATCAAGAGAACCTTTTTTTTGTTTCTTTGGTTTGCAGACGAAGGGTGTTTCCCCTCGTCCTCGTCTCTAGCGCGCTGCTCCTCGCCTCTTGGCAAGTTTCGCACCGTCTCCAATCCGGCGTCAACGTCTACAGGAAAGGCTATGCACACTGGTATGGAAGGGACGCCCTCTTTAACGCGAGGCACGAAGCGCGTCTGTGGCTTGGGAATATTCCAAGACGGTATTGCTAGTGACACCAGCAAAGTTTTGCAAGACTTTGTGAGGCTTGAGGACGTGCCGTTTGATCTGGAAACATTCCAAGCAGGCATCGACACAATGGCCCTTGCGGCTTGGAATGCGCCCCAGTGGCGCGGACAATCCTAGGCCTGCCCTCCCCCCTTACTTATTTTCCCCCTTTTTTGGGTTGTTTCCGTAGATTAGAAAATGGCTTTTGTTTGGAAGGGTTCCGAAAGCAGCAGGGCATTCCAGTCCGGCTTGTTCCCCGGGTCTTTGTGTTTCCGCGGTATGCTAGAATGGCTGAGAGAGAAACAGGCCTGGAATGGCGAAGCCTCCAATAACCAGTAACTTGTGTGTGCAATAATGACAAAACATATATATACCGGACGTTTCCCTCCCACAGGGTTATTCTTCCTACAGCCATTTGCAACGCCATTTCTTTCTACACTTTCCACCCCGGAGCCTATACGCTCTCTCTACCCAGTCTCTCGCTCTCTCACTCTCCCCAACCCATACTTACACACCTACATATACATACACACTCTCTCGGCCTTTTTCTTTCTGAACAGGAATTCTCGACTTGAAAAAAGAAAAAGGAAGGAGAAGAAAAAATGAAGGACGGCTTCCTGAAAGTATTGTGGCAGGCCGACGACATCCCGAGCCTGCCGATCGATTGGGAGATCTGTACCAACCAGGCAGAGTGGCTCCATGAGCTGACCATGCGCGCCGGCGATCGTCTGGTGTCCCAGGAAGGATGGGGGAAGCTCGCTGCGATGTTCTCGCCGAGCAGGCCCGAAATAACGGCCGTCCGCGTGAGCGCCGACTTGCTGGTCAAGTTCGGCCCGGACGAGGGCCTCCTGCGGGAGGCCGACAACATGCGCTTCGCCTACGAGCACATGTCCCGCATCTTCGGGCGGAAAAGCGTGCCGGTCCCAAAGGTGTACGGGACGTACTACCGCCGGTGCTCCAGGGACTACATGATCCTGCAGGAGTATGTGCACGGGTTCCCGCTGGATATGCACTTCGGCCACCTGGACAAGGACGCGGATAAGGTGGAGCTGTGGGCCAAGGTGAGGAGGGTCATGGACGCGCTACGCGCCATGCCCGGCCGGGACGCTGCGGGGGGCGGGTCCCGGGGCATCAAGCCGCGCGGTGATGTGGAGAAGCAGGTGGCAGGGAAGGAGTGGGCGGACATGGTTGAGGCTGGGCGGAAAGCGTCCGGGGCGTGTCCCAGCCACCTCGAGTCCCTCGCCGGAACGCTTGCCGCCACATTCCAGGACGGCCACGAGCCCGTCTTTACCCACGGGAACCTCTCCCTGTATAACCTACGCGCCCGCCTCAACGGCTCCGTGGTCCTGATCAACTGGGACCAGTCGGGCTGGGCACCGGGCTTCTGGGAGTACTGCTCGGCCATGTCGGCCCCCCGCGTCTGGGAGCTGTCGCCGGGCCTGTTCACTCCCAACCGCACCACCCCGCTGTGGGATGAGTGCGTGCCCCTGTTCCTGGACGAGCACACGGAAGAGTACAGCCTGCTGAGGGACTACAAGGAGTGGTTGGCGTGGGAGGGTGCTGAGGGCGAGAATCCATGCTACTGGTGCGCTCGAGAGTCCCCCCACGCCGAGTCTGAGGGCGTGGGCCGGCGGACGCGCTTCGCCCGCTTCGTCCGTTCTATCGGTTCCTCCTGACCCCTGGGTATACTTTTATCTTGGGCTTACATACAGATAGGTTGAGGAGAGTCAGGCTGGGCCTCTAGGCTGTATAAGAGATGTATATCTGCTAAATCGTGAGCCCAACCCCCGTTGTGACGGATTCCTATGTACACGAATCTCAATCAGGTTTCGCTTGTCTGTATTATGAGTGACTTGCCCTCGGCTCTTGAGGTTCTGCTGTGCTTTTTCCTTTCGTCCCCTCCGGAATAGCCGTTGCCAGCTGCGGGTAGGTTACTCGCACACGCTCCGCGTTTCATTACTGCCACTGGTGTCGGAAGGGCCGCGTCGGTCGGGTATATGCGCCTGTCTCCATAGCTTCCCCGCCTCGCGTCTATCTGCCGGTCTCGGAAGAATTGCCTCCGCACAGCACGCCCCGTGCTCATAGTTGTCTTCTCACACATGTCACGTAAGGAAAATATTGCCCATTGTCAAACAACATCCTTGGACTGCACCGGAAGTGTCCCCCTCCCCGTGCTCGGAACAAGCCCTGCATTACAACGCCCCATGCCCCGGTGTCTGCTGTATCGCACGCCTCGCATCTTCCAACCAACCAACTCGGCTTCATCCCTCTCGTCACAACGCTAGACGAGGGATCGGGAGATACCTCTTGCGAGCCCCGGGGTAGAGACGGTCAAGGAAGACATGAAGGCATGCCAGCCGCTCCAGCGCCCCGTAGAGATATATCCATAAAGAGTCCCGAGTCAGCGAGCTAATCCCACCCAAAGGCCCTGGTCGTTGGAGCCGGCCCCTGCGGCCTCCTCCTCGCCCTCCTCCTCCGGAAGCAAGGCATCCAGGTGCAGGTGCTCGAGGCCTCCTCCAAGCTCGACGAGCAGCCGCGCGCCTGCCACTACGCCGGCCCCGCAAAGGTCGAGCTCCAGCGCGCCGGCGTGCTCGACGCCATCGCCGCCGAGGGCTTCTTCCCCGACGGGGTCAGCTGGCGCAGGAAGGACGGGTCGCGCATCGTGAAGCGGAGCATGGACGAGCCGGAGGAGAGTATTCATCGGATGGTGTGTCTTGTCTTGGGGCGGGTGGTTAGGATTCTTTACGATGCGGCTGTGGAGGCTGGGTGTGAGGTTCTCATGGGCCATAGGGTAGAGGGGGAGATTGGAGAGGAGGACGGGAAGGCTTGGGTTGATGTTGTTGTTGAGGGAGGTGTGAGACGCAGGTTGGAGGCTGACTATGTTGTGGGATGTGACGGGGCGAATAGCCGCGTGAGGCGCTCGATGTTCGGCGACGGGGGGTTTCCGGGGACTACCTGGGACGCTCAGCTCATCGCGAGCAACGTACGTCGACCCTCCTTGGCTAGCACCCCGTTTCGCCACACCCAGTGTCCCCTAGGCGGCTGCTTTCAGCGACGAGAGAGGACAAATGTTAACTACGACCGCCGCCGCAGGTCTACTACCCCTTCGAGACCCTCGGCTACGACGACTCCAACTTCATCGTCGACCAGGAGGACTGGTACATGGCCGCCAAGATCTCCACCGACGGCCTGTGGCGCCTCACGTACGGCGACGTGCCGGGCCTGAGCGGGGACGAGTACGCCGCGCGCCTCCCCGCGCGCGTCCGCGAGATGATCCCGCACCTTCAGGACCCGTCCGCCCTGCGGATCGCCAGCGTCGGCCCGTACAGGATGCACCAGCGGCTGGCGAAAAGCATGCGGGCCGGGCGGTTCCTGCTCGCGGGCGACGCCGCGCACCTCTGCAATCCCTTGTCAGTCCTCATCCCCCTCGCTCGTACACGGATCATGGAAGATTGACTGTTTACAGTGGCGGCCTCGGCCTGGCCGGGGGAATCGCGGACGTGGGGAGCCTGGCCGACGCCCTCGCGGGCATCCACCGCGGCGTGGCCGACGACAGCATCCTCGACAGGTACGCCGAGCTCCGCGCGGGGGTGTACCGGGACGTCATCGACCCCATGTCGACCGCGAACTTTAAGCGCCTGTGGGAGAGGGACCCGGAGACCACTGCCGCCGAGGACGAGTTCTTTGCGCTTATACGGGAGATGGCGGAGGACGAGGGGCTGGCGCGGCGGG
>JAMAJV010000026.1:0-207589 GCA_023628835.1 Sordariomycetes sp. S4602 | reverse complement strand
GGCTGTTCAAAAGGGAGAGAAGGCGTTCTAGCGGGTTCGATGTGTCTGACGAGGCTTCTAGGGCGCCATGTCGTTGAGGAGTGACCTTACGCAATACTACCGATAAGAGGGGAACAGACGGAGCGTGGTGACGATGAAGGCCATGGCTGGCTACAGATGTATCCCCGGAAAGACTTGCTATTCCTAAAACATGACAGGCCTTTTTATCTCCTTCTTTCCTTTTTTGGTCCGTTTACATTCATGTATTTAAACCATGAGCTGACAGGATCATCCATCTCATTCTCACCTCCATGTCAATGTCGACGGCTTACGTCGAAAACGACGAGTTACAAGATCCCTGAGGCCACACTTGTCCTTCAAACGGGGAACCTCCCTATAAAATAATAGCCACTCCTTGAGGGTAATTTGTCTGTTCCATATGTGGTGGGTCGGCCAGGCCCTCAAGCCTCGGGATCCGTCCACCAGTCACTTACACCGCAAGAGATTCCAGCTGCTGCCCGCCAACCTTCTGGAAAAGAGCGGGCAAAACGCGGCAGCACTACCTGGACCCGTGGGGGCGGGGGAGCTCTGTAGACAGGGGATGGCGTCGATCCTATGCGCCGGCGATCATCCTCCCCCGGACTTTTGGCAGCGCGCGGTGTAGCCGGGCGGGGCGCTTAACCGGAGAAAGAGCCGCTATCCCATCTTATTGGCCCATCGATGAAGGGATCACCGGGCAGGGCGGGAGAACCTGGCCGGTGCACATCTCGCGAAACGCAACGCTATGTATTATATGAACAGGACCGTCTAGTGGGTATCGACCGATGCAGAAACTAGGAAATACCTCGCGCAGAAACCCCCGCCAGTCACCCCCCAACGGTGGGGCACGCCCTAACCCCTGAACCGTCCTCGTTTCTGCCCGCGAACTCGGAAAGCTGCAGGTGTTTTGTTGCCGTGGCACCCCTCAGTGTGGTTGGACGGGTCTGCGGACGTGGGCTCTGCCTTTCAAATCCCGGGGCAAATGGGCGAGGCTGATGTACCCGCAGCTCCCTGGAATTGGACGGCGGAAGCGGCCGCGGGAGGTGACCCGGGAGCCGGGTCGTGGACTGAGTTGCGGGGGGCGGGCGTTTGTGCGGGGATAGACAGCCGCGGCGGAGTCCTCAACCAGGTAGAGGGAGAGGACGAGTCACCGGGCTGCGGCCTCCCTGGAATAGGCAGCAAAGATGACACCGCTTCTTCAGTTCATCTCGCCGCCCAGGCCCATCCGATTTGGATGAAAGTGCGTGAAGCAGAACCTCGGAATCCTCGTCTAGCCCCGGAGTAACACCGCGCCTGGCTCCTCACGACCCATCACCCCTGGCCAGCCAGTCCTCCTCCAAAGCCTGCAGGGCCCTCAGCACGCCGTCCGCCCCCTTCTCCTCCACCACGCCCTTTTGGAACGGCGACATGCGCGACAGAACATAGTCCGCCACAGACCGCGCGTCCCTCTCCTCCGGCCTCCCGATGCCGACGCCGACGCGCTCCCACACGGCCTCCGGGTACTCGTCCCTCCGCAGGCTCCTGCCGACGCTCTTGACGCCGTTGTGGCCGCGGTGGCTGCGCGCCCAGTCGCGCCTCTTGACGACGCCGAGCGCGGCCTCCAGCTCGTCGTGCACCAGCACCAGGCCCAGCCCGCGCGGGCCGTGCTCGGCGGCGAACTGCCTCCAGGCGGCGGAGACCCAGGGGCCCGAGACGTTCATGGAGGTGGGGCTCTGGACGAGGGTGTACTGGGCGCCGGGCGAGGCGAGGGAGGCCTTCTTGCCGAGGCGGGTCGGCGCGAAGGGCGGCTGGGCGGGGAGGAGGCGCTGGAGGGCGTTGAGGGCGTGGTGGCCCGCTGAGTGGAAGGTGTCGTAGTAGGGGCCCTGGTTGCCCAGGCTGATGACCAGGAAGCGGAGGGACGACATTGTGGGAGCTGCAGGTCCGCGTGCAAGACGAGTGGTGTGAGTGGTGAGCGTGGTTGGCGGCGCGCGTTGGGAATTGAGGGGGTCAGGGTAGAAAGATGGAAGCAGGGCAGATGTGAGACTAGGGACCTTCGCAGCTCATGCTGTTGGTCAAATTCCCGGGGGTTTCAGAGAACATTCCAAGACCCCTTCGATGGCCAACCGCGAAACGCTCATCGCCGTGAGTGAGCGTCTCCAAAATTTGAGTGAGCGCGCTGTCACGTGCCAAATCCCATGCCCGCCCGTCCCGGTTCCGCCGGCCCTTCAGCCAGTGGCGCAGACCAGCCCCACCGTGGCTCAGCAAAACGCTGACGTCGTCCACGTCCTCTTCCCAGCCCAACGCCTGTGAACCAACAACTCACCTACCCCGAAGCAATCAACCTCCGCGACGTCACTCGCTCACGTCTCGAACGAAAGAAGATACCCCTTTGTGCTTTTACCTTTCCATAATTTCTAACTTGAATTTGCGTCACGGCGAAACGGCCACTCGAAAATTTACGACCCACCGGCTGACGACGACTGTATCCGGACCCCAAGGAAGGACCATACGCCGCCAAGATGTCGTGGGCAGGTTAGTTGTTGTGGGACGGGGGATACCATGCGTTGGGAGGGAAGGGATGCTGACTGGGAGAAAGGGTTCAAGAAGAATGTCAACCGCGCGACGACGACGGTGATGATGAAGACGGGTGAGGACGGACCCCGCCCCCACCTCGAGTCCGTTGCGGCCTACTGACGCCCGGCAGGTCATGTGGAGAAGACCAACGATAGAGACTACGAAGTCGAGGAGCGGTATGACGACCTGCGGTCCAATTCCCCCAGGGAGACGGTATTCTGACAACTGCCCAGGCGATTCAAGACCATGGAGGCCGCCTCGTTACGGCTGCAGAAGGAGGCCAAGGGATACCTCGACTCCCTTCGAGGTGCGTGGACAGACACGGCTGTGGGGTGTGTGCGGTAGAGCTAACGGACTTGCAGCCATGACGGCCTCGCAGATGCGGATCGCCGAGACGATAGATGCGTTCTACGGCGACTCGGGCGCGAAGGACGGGGTGAGCAGGAGTTACAAGCAGGCGGTCGAGGACCTGGACGCCGAGACGATCAAAGCACTGGACGGCCCATACAGGTAGGGCCACCTCCATTCCCGGTTTCCTCGTGGGGGCCACACTAACTCCACCCAGAACAACGGTGCTGGAACCCATCACGCGCTTCTGCTCCTACTTTGGCGACGTAAACGAATGTAAGCCTGTCTCCTCCCCCCCACCCGAAAATACCCCTAACAACCCCCCCAGGCATTAAGAAGCGCAGCCACAAGCTCCTCGACTACGACGCCCTCCGCGCGCGCGTCAAGAAGCTGGTCGAGAAGCCCGACAAGGACGTGACCAAGCTGCCGCGCGCCGAGAAGGAGATGGAGATGTCGAGGTCGGCGTACGAGCAGCTCAACGAGCAGCTGTGCGGCGAGCTGCCGCAGCTGATCGACCTGCGCGTGCCGTACCTCGACCCCAGCTTCGAGGCCCTCGTCAAGATCCAGCTGCGCTTCTGCGCCGAGGCGTACAGCCGCATGGCGCAGGTGCAGCAGTACCTGGACAAGGACACGAGGGACCAGTACGCCGACGGGCAGCTGGACGAGAGGGTCGAGCAGGCGCTGCAGGAGATCCGGGAGCTGAGCATAAGCGGGACCGTCTAGGGTTGGGGGTCGTTCGTCCTTGGGAGACAAGGGGGGGAATTAGAAACGCGCGGGTTTGATGCATGTGGGGGTTTTCGGCGCAAGGGATGGGTTTGGGATGGCTTCTTTTTGAGTGTAGTCTAGCTATCGGATATGAAAGATAAAACATGTTAGACCAACGCTAGTTGTGAGTTTCCGTCCAACTCCTTGCTCCGGTGGTGGTGACCTCTCCCCATGCTTCCAACCCGGGGGGTAAGGGCCCCGCAAAGGCACATCGACCGCCCAGCACCCTACCTCCCGAACCCGCCCGCCGCCTGGCTCGCAAACAGCTCGTCGACGCTCAGCGTCTGGCCAATGGCCTGCACCGCCGGGCCCACAGTCTCCGCCCCGGCGCCATACGCCTCCCCCGCGCCCCCGACCTGCCCCCCGACGGCGCCCCTCGCGTCCCTCACCTGCTCCCACAGCCCCTGTATAATATTCATATTCAGCCTCCTCGTGTCCTCCCCGTCCGCGTGCATCCACACCCCCATGGCCTTGGCCCCGTCCTCCCCCTCCCCCTCCAGCGCCATGATCAGCAAATCGTCGGTGACCTCGACGTCGCGCACGGTCTCCAGGCCCAGGACCAGGTTCTCGAGCCCGCGGCGGTTGAGGACGAAGACGCAGTAGCGCGGGTCGGAGGGCGAGGGCGAGTCGCGCGCGCAGACGAAGAGCGTGCCCTCGACGCCGGACTTGTCCCAGGTGGAGCGGGCGGCGTCGAAGGTGTAGATGACGGCGTTGGCGGCGACGGAGAGGATGGAGGTTATGGTGGGGATGTAGCGGCGGAGGACGCCGAGGTTGAGCTCGGTGTTGGTGCGCGGCGTGGTGTGCGGGCGCGAGGGGTTGTAGGGGTGGTGCAGGGCGTCGGACTCGTAGTCGGAGGTGGGGATGGGGTTGGAGGGCTGGCGGGCGTGGTTGCGGCGTTTGGGCATTGTGGGTGCGGGGGCCGCGCGGGCCGTTGTGGCGGGCTTTTATGTGGTTATGTCTCGGCTTGCGCTCTTCGGAGAGCCGCGTTGCTTGGGGGGCGGTGCTTGTTCGAGGTTGGCTACCCGAGGGTCGAGGGCAGCGGTAGCCTTGGCCTGACGCGAAAGATGGGGCGATTTAGGCGGTGGTGTTCAGTGGTTCCAGCAGGTGGAGATGGAGGTCGGATATGTCAAAGTTGTATCTCGTAAAGTCGGCCGCGGGTGGTGATCGTTTGGAGTTATGGGAGTGTAGAGAGGTTGAAGTCGGAGCTCTGTTGCGTCGACGAGTGAAGCCCGCGTGGTGGGGTTGCAGCTTCAGAAGGGGGACCCACTAATCCCCATTCCGCCGCCAACCAGGAACCCCGGATTCGCTGGGTTTGGACGAATCCTCCCTGACGCAACGCTGCACCGGGGACATGAAGAAAGCTGACAGCCGAAACCGCCCAGACGACAGATGTCATCACCGCTCGATGACGAACCCAAACTCCCAGAAACGTAAAAAAAAAAAAATCTTGGAAATTCCATCTCCGTCATCCCATCTCTCGGCGCACCACCAGCAATCCACCCTCGCTTTCTGATTCAATCTCATCCCCGTTGGCCCAAGACCCCGGCAGCGACGTCCCGTCCGCTCACTCGACCCTCGACCCCGTCGGAGCGCATCTCCCTTCGCTCTCAGGCCAATCAACAACTGGTGTCGCCATCCCGGATTGAAGCACACGCGCATCACCGTACAGCACACGTCTGGCAACCGACCCGTGACTTTCTCCAATCCACGCCCGAGCCCGTCACAAGGGCCCCGCGCATATTGTATGTAAGGAAATGGCCGCGTGCAGCCCCCCCGCGGACTGCCAGCTGTCCCAGCATGCACCGCGTCCAATGTCCACTCTTTCCTTGCTCTCCGCCGTGCTTTGCTGCTGACACACGCTCAACCCGCAGCTCGTCGCCGTCCAATCCTCTCGCTCGCGCCACTCCCCGCTTCGGGCCACCGGCACCGACTTCCCACCCGTCCTCGCCCCAGCGCTGCCCGCCGGAAACCCGCATCTCCTCCCCCTCCCCTCCCCCTCCCCTCCCCCTCCCCCGCCCTCCGACAGCCCGCTGGTACCCATCCCCGGGCTACTACCCCCACCCGCAAAAGTGGCTTCCAGCGCGCCCCCAATAGCCACCGGCTCCCTCGACGGCATATCGTCCCTGTTCCCGCCCTCGCTCCAGCCCTACGTGCTCTCCACCCTCTCCCACATCGACACCTCGCTCGCCACCCTCTCGACCCGCACGGGGATCCCCCCCCTGACCCTCCTCGCCTCGCTCGCCGCCCTCCTGCTCCCCCTCGCCGCCATGTGGTCCTACTGGAAGCGGCCCGCCCTCTCCCCCTGGGCGTCGGCGAACCAGGGCCGCGCCCCGGACGTCACCGAGGAGGACTACAGCTACATCACGTCGCAGGACCTCGACGGGCAGCCCGCCGCGTCGGGGCCGCCCGAGGACGACGTGCTCCTGGTCAAGTACAGGGGCCACACGCAGGAGGCGCGCTTCCCCGCGTACGCCATCGGCGACGGGAAGCTCATGGTGCACGACATCCGCGACCGCGTCGGCGTCATGCTCGACCTGCCGGACAGCCAGGCGCGCAGGGTGCGCCTGTTCTACAAGGGGCGGCAGCTCAAGGAGCCCGGCGCGCTGGCGCGGGACTATGGCGTGAAGAACATGAGCGAGATCCTCGCCATGGTGCGCGAGGACCCGGAGGACTACGGGGCTGGGCCAGCCGGGGATGACGACATCGTGGTGGCCGAGGACGGGTCCAGCCACGGCGGCAGCAGCGTCGGCACGGATAAGTCGTCGCGGCGCCGCAAGGGCCGGAAGCCCAAGAAGAAGGCTCCCCAGCCGGCCAGCCCGCGCCCGGAGAGCACCACCAGCGCCGGCTCGCCGTCGTCGCCGTCCAACTTCCCGCAGCGCGAGGCCCAGCTCGACAGGCTGGAGGAGCTGCTCGCGTACTACGAGACGGAGCTGGAGCCGGGCTGCCAGCGCTTCATGAACGACCCGCCCAGGGACAAGGCGAAGAGGGAGGACGAGCACAGGCGGCTGTCGGAGACGGTGATGCTGCACGTCATACTGAAGCTGGACGGGGTGGAGCCGAACGGGGACGAGGTGGTCAGGTCGGCGCGGAGGAGGCTGGTGAAGAAGATGCAGGGCGTGCTGTCGTCGTTGGACGCGGCGAAGGACGGGGCTTAGCCCTCGACTCGCCCCCGTCTAGGTATTTGGTTGGGAGGGAACGTGAGAAGATATGCGCGTTGGTTTAGGTTCAGCTTTTTTTTCATGTTGTCAGGCATTAGATTGCGGTATATGCTTGTGTGGGTTCTGTTCAGGGAATGGGGGCATCTGCATTTGACGAGCTATGAGATGAGCAGTGGGGTTGGAAAATATATCGGGGTAGAGAGACGTAATGCGGGCTAGGTTGAACAGAGGAACCCAGATCTTCACTCTTGGTGTCCGTTTTTCGTGTGGTTGTTTTGCGGGGGGCGAGATGGGAGATCCCGCAAGTAGCCGGCCGGGCTCGGGCTTGGCCGCGATATGTGTCGCGTGCTACGGCTCTTCTGGCTTCTGCTTTCCTTGTTTCCCTCGTGTCACTGCTTGCAGTATGCGCGTCATGGTGGCTCTGGCCGCCGCTCTCGGGGCTCGGGTTGGACACGCCCATTCTCAGACCGGGGTAAAGCTCAAATAGGTCCAGGAAAGTTGCCTATTATTTGGGATATCTATATCGGTCACTTCAACATCGTACAGCTTCCTACCGCCCGCGCTCGTCGCGATCCCCTATCGGGGGAACACAACCTCCGTCCTCGTCCCCAGCGGGCCCTCCCACAGATCCCACCCCTCCCCGCCGTAAAACAGCACCCCCAGCTCCTGGCTCGTATACCAGCTCGCCCTATCCATATTCCCGCTCCCCAACACCGTGAACACCCCGTCAACCCTCACCATCTTCACATGCGACACCACCGGCTCCCCCTCCCCCTCCCCGCTCTCCACGTCCGGCTTGTAATACTTCACCTCCAGGCGGCCCACCTCCCTGCGCCCGCTCTCCACGTCCCCCACCCGCCGGCAGAGCTTCTCGTAGGCTTTGATGAAGGCCTTGAGGCGGCGCGAGGTGGTGGTCTGCGCGGTGGCGAGCTGCTCCGGGATCATCATGCCCCGGCTGGTGAGGACGGAGACGGAGACGCCGCGGGCGAGGGCGGAGAGGAGGAGGGATTCGACGGCGCGGCAGGTGAGGTTGGGCGTGAGGATGCGGATGGTGTGCTGGGCGTTGGAGAGAAGGGTCTGGATGGCGGCGTTGAGCGGGGTCGCGGGCGGGGGCGGCTCCTTGAGGAAGGGGAGGGGGAGGTAGGGGATGAGGGCGTTGAAGCGCGGGTTGCGGTGGTGCGAGGACGGGAGGATGATGGTTGGGAGGGAGGGCGGCGGGTTGCGCGGGAAGTGGTGGGCTCTGCGGGACGGGTTCCCCCTGAAGTGGAGCGTCGGCGGGACCTCCTCGCTCCCGCTCCCGCCCAGCGCGGCCTCCCCGTGGGCGACCCGCTGCCTCGGCTCCTCGCCGGGCTCCCAGACCTGCTCGTAAAAGTCCAGCAGCACGTCGACGGCCGGGCCGGCGAACTCGACGCACGCCTCGAACCACGTCTCCCAGCTGACGTTGCAGCTCGGCATGAACGCCCTCTGCCCATCGACCACCACGAACTTCGGGTGCATGACGCTAAACGGCAGAAAGAACAGGCTCTTAACCCTCATCTCCACCCTCGCCTCCCGCAGCAAGTCCTGCCCGGGCAGGCCCAGCCCCTCCCACTCCTTGCTGCGGTAGACATGCCCCTTCCTGCTCCACGTGTGGAACAGCTTCTGCCACACCGAGCGCGACGAGAAGCAGATCCGGATCCTCAGCGGCGGGAGGTCCTCGCCGTCCGCGATGCGGTCGGCGCGGCTGCGCGCGAGGGCTTCGAGGGTCTGGCGGAGCGAGGTGAGCGTGGCCGAGGGCGCCCAGAAGCAGGTCACGAGGACGATCTCGCGGCGCGCGGCGGCGAGGGCGGGGAGGAGGGCGGCGGTGTAGATGGAGGCGCCGGAGCCGGCGCGCAGGGAGAGGGGCGTGGAGGTGGAGACCAGGGCGCGCGGGTCGAGCGGCGGCGGCGGGAGGTCGGCGGCGTGCGCTGCGGAGTGCGAGGTGAGGGCGTTGAGCCAGGGCGTGAGGAACGAGTCTGGGAGCGCCATCGCGTGCGGTTGGCGTCCTCAACGCGCAGGGGAGGTCAATTGGGCGAGCCGTCGCGTCCGAGGTGACCTCGTACTACCGGTAGTTCGTATTCGAGGGTTGAGATGGCGGGTGGCATGCAGGCGTTGAGGGATCCGCTACCACGCTTTCCGAAATGAGAGCCGTCGCTGAGCCTCAGCGCCTATCCCTGCACTCATGTCCCCGATCGCCGGGGTTGGACGCGCTAGGCCGGATCCCGGTAGCGCGAGCGCTGCGGGTGGGGAGAGAGGTTCGCGTTCGGGCGTCTCGGGCGAGCCCGCGCGCTGCAGCTGAAAGGGGGCATGATGGGCAGCTGGCGGCGCTTGGCGTGCAGAAGTGTTTATTCGGCACAAACGGGGGGAAGAGGCACGGCCCGCTTCCATTGGCGCCGATGGCACTCACACTTGAAGCACTCGGCATTGTCTGAAGATGGCACACCTTTCTTCAGCAAGTTTGGCCGGAGACCCCCCAAAAATGGGCTGGTGATATAGGGGAGGGATTATCGATATCGGTGGCCTTGACCAGTCATTTTCCAGAAAAGTCGAACTGAAAACGGAGCTTGGGCGACTCATTGCTCCAGACGGTGTGCCGATATGCCGAGAGCGCCGCGTTGCACAAAAACGAGATATGCAGGGGCTTCGGCTCGTGTCATGTCATGCCATGTCGCCCCTTCGCCTCGCCAATTCGCCCTTGTCCAGAAACCCTCCTCTCCGTCTCGCGCCGTGTGGGGAACTTCCATTGCCATCCGACTGGAGCCACGCTTCACCGACCTCGCAGTCGAAATACGAACGGGATGCTGACATGCAGATGGCGATGCCTGTCAGTCTGTGGGTCTCGACCCGACAAGCCTTTTTGTCTCTCGATCGATCGGCCTGGCGATCGCCCTTACTTGTTCTCTGTTAATGCGAAGAGCGCTTTTTCCGGGGTCTCTCTCTGGCAATCACGGCGCCCCAAACCCGGTTTCGTCTCCCCCATCTCCCCATCTCCTCTCCTCCGCCGGGCTCGAGACCTCATTCATATTCATATAGCCTCAACGGCTCCAATACTTCCGTCCAACTTCCACAGCGCGGAGAAACGCCCCCGTTGGCAAATTAGCAAATAAGAAGCTTCCAATATCCTCCTTCCGCTCTGCCCCCCCTGCAGCGCTCCCGCCCAATCACAAACGGGCCTCCAGGCCAAGGGAACCTCTCCGCGGAAGCCACATGTTTCGTCGCTTTCGCCCCCTGTTTCGGCGAGGGAAACCTCCAGGGTGTGGAGCCCACCGGAAACGGGGGCGGGACGAACAAACGGGGACGGCGGCCGGCTCAGCCCCCTTCTCCACTGCAGGCGCCCCCTGGACCCGTCATGAGCTTGTTTTGCCCGCCTGCTTGAACCAGGTACAAGTATGGCGGGTTGGGCTCCGTGACGCGAAGATCGGCTCGCATCTTGGAAGCTCTGGAGACGTGTCCCTGTACAGGACTCACGCGGGGCGGGTACATAGTGTTACTTGCGAGGTATATACTGGAAGACGGAGTACCCGGCGGTGGATGCGGAGGCAAAGCACTGGGGGATTCATCTGGTTCGATGCAGGCCGTTGGGTACGAGACCTCCTGCATGTCCTCGGCGCCTCGTACAGACCTCTGCAGAAGAAAAAAAGTTTCTGTGCGCCGGCGCCGGCGCCCAATCGGGCATTGCCCAGGGGTTCCGCCAGCTCCCATTCGCCAGGGGCACATGCAGCACGTTCCTGAGAACGAACCAGGGGGAGAGGGGACAGTTCCCTCCCTGTGCTAATGGGCCTTGTCCCCCCGGAATACCAGCTGTGCGGAACCGGTACATGGCGGAGTAACTGCCGCGACCTCGTACCTCTTCGTCCCTGTTTCTTCGAAACCCCTGGGCCCGCGTTTTCCTGCCATTTGACAGGGGGCTTGATGGAGCGATGGGGAGGGCGAGGGCATTTCCCCGGGACTACCTCGTAGGACGTGATATAACCTCGTGGGCCCGCTCCTCGTCTTGGGTCCTCCCTCCGCTTCCCGTCTCCCTTCCGTCCGATCTTTTGAGCTCTCCACCCTCTCCCTGCGTGTGCTCACTTACCCACAGGAACCTCCGTCTTTGTTCTTTGTTTGCTCCCAGGAAAACCCTCACTTCCATTCCTGGCCCGACTATTCCTTTGTCCCCTTTATTGATAGCGTACAATTTTCGTCCTTCCTCCAGTCTCTTTGTTTGTCACAGTATCACTTTCACCTTAATCTTCGGCTGGTCCAACTCCTCCATCTCCAATTCTCTTTTAAACATCACCGAAGCAATCCAAAGAAGAAAAGAAGCAGAAGAAGTACACGATGAGTGAGGACGCGCCCCCGAGCATGCCCAGCGCACCGGCCGGCAAGCCCGCCTCCCGCCGCGGCCGCGCCTCCACCTCCACCCGGAACCCCCCCGAGGACGCCGATGCCAAGGCCTCGCTCCGCGGCCCCTCGACCGACGGTCCGCACCCCGTCCCGCAGTCATCAGGCCAGCACGCGGCTCCGACGCTGGACCTGAGCGAGTCGACCACCAAGCACAGCATGGATCGGAGGACGCTCGAGGAGGTGATGTCGCCCATGGGGCCAACCACGCCGAACCCGTTCGGTCCCAGGGCGGGCAGCTTGGATATTGACGACTACTTTGTGAGTCCCCTTTGTGACGAGACCATGGATTAGGAGACTGAGACTGACCGGTTGACTAGGTTGGTCCGAGGGATATCGGGAAGCATTCCAAGTGGCCCTTCTTCATGCGCATGCACGGGAGCATCCTCCCCAAGATGATCGTGCCCCTCATCTGGTGCGGCGGCTGGTCCACCGCCGTGACCCTCATCTCCAAGAATGTCAAGAACCGTGCGTTTACCCACCCCCCCTCCCCCTCTTTAGTCCTTGGCCCAGCATAACTGACACTCCTCCAGTCGGCATCGACTCCATCCTGCTCACGGTCCTCGGTTTCGTCGTCGGTCTCTCGCTCTCCTTCCGCAACTCCACCGCCTACGAGCGCTACGCCGAGGGCCGCCGCTACTGGACGCAGGTGATCCTCGCCTCGCAGAACCTGGGCCGCGTGCTCTGGGTGCACTCGCGCGAGCCCGACGCCGACCCGGAGAAGGCCAAGCTGCACCTCCTGCACTCCATGACGTGCTCGAACCTGGTCGTGGCCTTCGCCGTGGCGCTCAAGCACAAGCTGCGCTTCGAGCCGTACGCCGCGTACGACGACCTGGCCCACCTCGTGTCGCACCTGCACACGTTCGCGGGCGCCGCGACGGAGCTGACACCCGGCGGGGCGCTGACGCCGAGGAAGAACTGGTTCAAGGAGGTGGGCGAGTACCTGGGGGTGTCGTTCGCGGAGAGCAACCCGCGCAAGGCGCTCAAGAAGGCGCAGGCGCCGCTGGGGAATTTGCCGCTGGAGATTCTGAGCTACCTGGGGCGGTACATCGACATGCTCTGCGACGAGGGCAAGATCCCCATCCCGGGGCAGCAGACCCTCGCCTGTAAGTCCCCCTCGGGCTCATGCCTGACCTCTCCCTGCAGCGCAAGACACTGACACCGGCTAGACAACAACCTGGCCTTCCTCAACGACGCCCTCGCGCACACGGAGCGCGTGCTGACCACGCCCCTCCCCATCGCCTACACCATCTCCATCGCCCAGATCACCTGGGTCTACGTGACGGTGCTCCCCTTCCAGCTCTACAACTCGCTGGGCTGGGTCACCATCCCCGCCACCCTCGTCGCCGCCTACATCATCCTGGGCCTGCTCTTCATCGGCCGCGAGATCGAGAACCCCTTCGGCCACGACGTCAACGACCTGCCGCTGGACGACTACTGCGGCCAGATCGCCTGCGAGATGGACATCGTCGCCGCCCACGCCATGGACCTGGAGGACATGATGAGCCAGGTGGAGGGCGTGCGGAACAGGGTCATGTTCCCGGTGAGCTCGGCCAGCTTCAAGAGCTGGAGGCTGAGGGGCGAGGGGAGGCTGCGGGACGCGATCAGGAGGAAGCCGGCGGCGTCGTTTGAGGCGAGGTGGCATCATGCCGGGGATGCGGCGGCCAAGGGGAAGGAGGCGACTGCGACGGGGGCGGAGAAGGTGTAGTTTTGAGCTATGTTTGGGCGTTGTCTGGTGGGTACTGGGCTGAGTGCTAGATTGGCAGGATTGAAGGGAGGTTTTGTTGGGCTTCTTTTTTGTTCACAAAAGTGGTTTCGTTCTTTACAAGCAAAGCAAAGCATAGGGAGCCAGGGTCAGGGAACAGGGATGGAGTTTCGTAACTTGAGATCGCTTTAGGCGTCGTTGGAGGACTACTCCGTTAATAGATGGGAACATGGACATACAGCTATGACGGAGCCCGGCCTGGGCCATGCGGGACGTGTCCGGCGATGTGACCTAGACTCAAGATGTGTCGGTTTTCGCATCTTCGTATTTTGGAGGGGTTTTGTCGGATTGGGAGCGAAATGGAAGTCACTCTGTTGAATTGGTCAGGGCGCCCGCCGGGCCGCAACGGCGACGGCCCAAAAACACACCCCCCAAGGCTCTCCGAGAGTCCTCTCGGACGCACGCCCAAATAGATACAATAGAGAGGCCCACAATAGAGACATCATCAGTTCCGGCGAAGCTGTTGATCAGAGTCTCGGCCCTCAGGAGGTCATCGCGAAGCAACCACTTGAAGCTCTCCCCAAACTTTTGACAGTTCCGGGAGGACGCCGGCACAGCGCTGCGATCGACGGGCTCATGGCTGCGTTGGACTCTGACGACATCGGCTTCCTCTCTCTCACCACCCTCCTCGGCGCATGTCAAGGACAGCAGGAACCTGAAGGACATGATGCTGCTGGTGACGCAGAGGACTCGGAGAGTGAGGACTGGGAAGTCGGCTCCGAAGACTCGGCAACCCCGCACGAACTGTCGACATTGGCTCCAACAGAGAGGCGGCTCATCAAAGTCCTCGACAACATCGCTGAAACTTTCGCTCGAGAAAAGTCCGTCCCTCCATCGCAAGCAAAGCGTCATGAGCGACGGGGCAGCACCAAAGGTGGCAGGGGAGCCAGCCACGTCACCGCGTCCGGCCTGGTGATGGCAAACGGAGAGCCAACAGTTTATGTTGCGAAGAATGGGGGTGTAGACGACGCGGATGAGGACTTGGCGCGAAAACTCACGATCTGGATCCGGGCCATCTCTGCTACCGCCAAGCGGCCGACCATCGACAAGGATATCATGTGGATGAAGCTTGTG
Organism: Sordariomycetes sp. S4602; assembly: GCA_023628835.1. NCBI lineage: Eukaryota > Fungi > Ascomycota > Sordariomycetes > Sordariomycetes sp. S4602. The sequence continues at coordinate 193,507 of JAMAJV010000026.1, read as the reverse complement.
GACTACTATAAGCAGCGCCTGGATATCTACGCCAGCCAGATCAAGTCTTTGCCCCAGGCGGACCTCACGGGCGCCTTCTCAGAAGGGTCGGACGGAGTTGCCCTCGCAAGAGAATTGCACAAGTTGTCTGTCGAATACGGGACGGACAGGTCCCTTAACACGCTGCAGCGTATGGTATCTATTGCATACAGACTGCGTTACGAGCCCACGCCCGATACATCGCCCGTCCATATCAAAAGGGCTAGGAGGTCGGCCTGCTTTCTAGGGCGTCTCCGGTCAGCGTACGAAACGTTCAAGGAGACCGCCATCGAGCTTCGAAGATCGTTTGCGAAGCTGACCGTCGTCTGTCTCCAAGCGCCCGATCCTCGGCTGCTTAAGAGGAGATCAATTGAGAGACGGATTGAAGAACTGTCAAGAGATAATGGTATTCGCATGCCAAAAAAGGAACGTCTCTCGAGAGTCTTGGGGAAAAGGACGGAGGTTTTGATTCCTTGCCATGCTGAGGCCCAGCTCCTTGTGCACTTCGAGTGTTCTATCCCGCTCAACGCCGACCCCTTCCCGTACTTTGGATGCAGCAAGAAGTCATGCTGGCTATGCCACCAGCTTCTCTCTCTCTATAGGGCTAAGAGGTCGGGAGGGAAAGGCTTCTACCAGACGAGGTGTTGCCACGGACGAGTCTACCCGCTTTGGCATATTGCACTGCCGGTCGATCCGCCTCTCGAACCTTGGGTCCGATTCTATCTGTCCGCCGCTCTCCAGGATATTTGGAGCTCAATGGTTCAGCGGCTCCAAAGCGCCCCTCGCAACCAACGACCAGCAGTGGCGGAATCTTCAGCAAACGTTACTGTTGCCGGTGGACCGCTCAAACAGCGTGCGCTTGCTAAGCGGAGAGTGACCGAGTCCTCGACTAGGCCAGAGCGCGCGGCAGTCGGTACGGATATTCTGAAAGACTTCGTGTGTTCTAGGGAATGTCTCAGGTTTCCTGCCACTGGAGAATCCCCCCACCTTCTGAGCATCAAGTTTTACAGCTGCCCCGACAATTACCCCGGCCGTGAGCCCCCGACTTTTTGCATTCCCGACTTTAGCGGGTACTGGGGCATCTCTAACTTTGAGCGCGCCCACTATCGGATAGCGGTAAGAAAGCAAGAGCCGGCGGAGCTCGACGGGGACTACCTGTTATATTGGTGTCGCAATACCGCCCTTCCGCCGAATCGCACCCTGATGTCCCTCTTAGGGATCGAGTCCCTCGGGATCGAGGACCATTTCTGGTGCGGCGATGTCTTCATAACGCGCTTCCATGAGGATGCCGAGTCCTTTGAATTTCGTTGTGAGGATATACCTCGGACGTACCTGGGCCGCAAAGAGAGCATCGTTAATGTGATTCGAGAGCTCTGGGACAGGAAGGCGCCAGAGGACGAGATCAGGCGATGGCAGCACTTCGATACTATGGAAGAAAAGAGAAAGGCCGACAAGGAGATCATGCTGGAGAGAATGTAAGGCCCGGTTCATCTTACACGCTGCAAGGCCTGCTGCAAGGTAGCTGACATTTTTACCCTCGCCCAGGTCTCCAGCGGAGCGAAAGGTTCTAGAACGGATGCCGGGGATGTTGGATTATCTGGCTATTAGCTCGTGCGATGACGGGGCATTGGTCGACGTCTCAGTTCAGGAGAGTGAGGATAAGCCGGGATATGTCAAGATAAAATCGCTGTACCGTACTACTGCAGTGGATCAGCGGGGCTGGAAGGGGTTCTCAAGTGATGACCTCTGATGCCTCACGCAGCCTTTAGGTGCTCCGTCTGGTAACGGGCTTCATACTGTCTATGAAATCATATTTCTGTCCAGTGGAAGAAGCCGATTTTGCTAGTGGCTGTGGACTAAAGGCCGAGCACTTCCTCTTCCGATGCAGGAAGTGGGCGGCACACCGAACGGGGGCCGCAATGCACCAACACGCAGAGGAGCAACCTCTCATACTGCCTGGGAGGAAACTCCCCCAACCTATAACAAAGAATGGAAACCGGATATGCGCGCAGTTCGGGCATTCTCATGGTGAGGTGGATCCTCAGCAGGCGAGTCTGACAGGGTGAGCCAGGGTCGTGTGAGACGGCTTCTGGCATTCTGGTTCAGCAACGGCAGTCGCTTCAGAAACACCTACATAGCCCTATAATTCGCAGCGCTACAACTCCCGCAAACCGCGTTCTTTACGCGGCGCGTCATCGTGGGCTGCATCTCCTCCTCCGCGCACGCCTTCCACTCCACCACGGCCCGATCGCAGAGCCCGGGGACGGGCTCGGAGGGCTCGCGGTCGCACTCTGTGTAGTCGCAGAACGTGTGACAGTATATGAAGACGAATCTCCTGCACATGGTGGCGGCTGAGGCGCTGGGTTGGACTGGGTGCCTGTGGTGTGGGAGGGAATGCCGTGTTCTGGGCTGGGAAGAAGAAGAGTGGCAGCCTAAGGCTGGGGTTCCGGCTAAAGTTCTCGTCCAGTCTTCGAACTTATAAGATCAGGTGAAGGGGAGTTTGTTCTAGTTGGTAAGAAACAGCTTTTGTGGTCAAAGACCAAGAGCAGTGAGTTTCATAGGGACGGGGGCTTACATCTCTCTTGGCATAAGCACAAGGATGCAAACAAGGGACCAGGCAGTAAACATATGGCACTCGGTTGCAAATGGGTACTATAATGAAGCTTTTTGCTTGATATTTCTCTAGAGGACTGTTGAGTTGCTCGAGAATCGATGGTTAAAGGAAATGGATCTATGACCCCCCAAATCTCCCAACAAGCTAGGTACATCTGATGAGACCAGCCCTTCACAATGCTAAGAACTTCCACAAGACCTTATCTACTCCTCCTGTTTTCCTCTTTCTCCTTCCGGCGCCTTTCCTTTTTCTCCTCTTTTTCCCTCCGTTTCATTTCTTCTCTCTCCTCTTTCTCCTTCCGCTCCTGTCTTTTCTTCTCCTCTTTCTCCCTCTGGAGCTCTTCTTCTCTCTCCATTTTCTCCCTCTTAAGCCTTTCTTTTTCTTCCCTTTTCTCCCTCTTGAGCCTTTCTTTCTCCATCTGGAGCCATTCCTTTTCTTCCTGCCGCGCTCTTCTTTTCTCTCTTCGGTTTCGAACTTGTTTTGGGGGTCAGCATATCTCCTTCATTACCACCTTTCGGTGTGGCAAGGGCTCAAACTCACCACCCCGTCATCCGTCATTCTGTGTACCTTCCACTCCTGATCAGATTGGTTGAGAGACAAAAAAGCTCTTTTTATTTTCCCAACGTCTATTCCTTGTGCCTCCCACATGGCAGAACACAGTGAGTAGCCAGTATGGACAGACATGGTCGTCGGCGGGTTACATACTGGGCATCCCTGCCCTACAACCAGGCGTGCCGAGAGGTCAAAGAATCTACGTAATTCGGGTATTATACGAAGACCGCAGGCGGGGTTAGAACATTTTTCGATAGTCACGGAATTGACTACATGCAGGCAGAACTCAAATCTGAGTCTCCACTCGATCTCGAAGCACATTTTGAGAGCTGTGTAGTTGATGGGCGTTTCTTGTTTAGGTCAGAGGAAGTCGTATTGATGTAGCTGAAGGGGAGGAGGGCGTATGATGGACTGAGACTGATTTCCATGGTAATAGCTTGCCGGCGTTTCCTGCACTATTTATAAGGAGTATAGACATAAAGACAACCGATTCAGGGGTCCCGAGTCCCATGCTTTCTGGCGTATGGAGCAAAGCATGAGCCCTCCATGCCTTGAGACTTGCTTTGGGGCACAGGGCTGCAGGCTGGGGGTGGGCATCTTTACGCTGATTCTTACCTTATGGTTCCTTTATCTTGAAAGAACACATGCTAGATACCACGACTATATTAGCTGAGGGTGTTGAAGAAGGATGGAACGTGGAGTTTCCTGGAATGGGTGTTGGGGCATTCCCCTCCAGAAACTTGTGAAGCAGTGATGTGAGGTGAGCGCATGAAGAGGTAGCGGGCGCTCCTTTGACAGCAAAATTCCTCAGGAATCCCTGCATAGGGTAGCCGGCGGGTGTTCTATAGCAAGAAGCATCGTCAAGGCAGAAGGCCGCAATCAGATGATAGCGGGCACTTTCCTCTCGAGGCGAAAGCCCGATAGCGGTAGAGAGGTCTCAGCAGAAAGACAATTAGAGACGAACATACTCGTTACGGGGGCGGGCAGAATTCCTGAGGGGTCGGAATGGTCCCCAATATCGTCACTATAAGGGAAGCGGGCGATAAGGTGCCGCAAACGGGCTCGTAGCGGGGACGGGCCTTCCGGCAGTACTCGCGAGGCCTCTCTTAGCAGTTGAGGTCTTGGCTCAAATTCCATCGCCAAGATAAGGTTGCGGGAGCTGCGGCAGCGGCCGCTTCTGACCCCCATCAGAATGACCAGGGCCGCAAGCTCCAATATGAAGGGCGGGCGTGAGAGCAGGATCACGCACCGGATCGAGCGGGGGCGCCCTCTCTTCAGAGCGGGGAGCCAAGAATTCCCTTCGCGCCCTTCGACACGGGAAGTCTGCACCTTGCTGCGGGGAGCAGTTGGCAAGGGAGGAAATAGCGCGCGTTTCCTCCCGCTCACGCCGTACGCGGCCCGCCGCGGCAATGGACGTCGCGGCAATGGACGCCAAGAACAAGCCGCGACGGGCAGGCTGCAAGGGCGTATGGTTACGAGCTTTCTATATGACCCTCCATATTAAGGGTGCAGTCTCCCTTGAACTGCAAAGCCATGAAGTTGTTACGGACGGGCGCACGCCGCATGCCGGCATTTGCCGGGACGGGCCCACCCCGCGTTCGAGCCCCGGAAAAGTGGAGCGCCGGAGTGTTGTGGGGGCGGACGGTGGCCGGTGAAGATCTGGGCGGCACGTGTAAGCTTTAAGCGCGCCGGAAAAGGCCTCAAGGGATGGGAACCGCCTTTCCCGCGGAGTGAGCGAATGCTACTTCAAGCAAAAGGGTGTGTGTGTAGCGGGATCGCCTTGGGCCGGATCCAGGCGCGCGCGCTGGCAGAGGGCAAGGCCTCTAGATCCAAAAGACGGGCGTGTTCTGGTCGATTCGGTGAGGTGTGGCGAATGTTGAAAAGGTTTTGATGGATCACGCACGTGTTGGAAGATTGACCCGCCGGTTTGGGTTCGCAGGAATGTTGTGTCACACACCCATACTGACGAGGGATGCTCCAGGAATTGCGGCGTCAACCTTGCTTCAGTAGACATGGGACGAAGCTGTCCGGCTTATATTACTCGGCCGTCGCCGTGACTCCATTTCCTACGTCATATCCAGAGTCTCCTCCCCCTCTTCTAACGTCGTCCCTCCCTCAGGACTCTCCTTAGCACCATCTTTATAAAGTAGTTGAACCCCCACTCATACATGTTTCGCTTCAACTCACTCGTCTCTGACTCCCGCCTAACAAGCTCCGCACCCCACTTATCCAAGCGCGCTTCCCACTCTTTTAGCTCTTCCTTCCACTCAAGGAGGTCATCCTTCCAGTCATAAAGGTCCTCCTCCCTCTCATACATCTCGTCTTCCCATTCATTCAATTTCTCTCTCTCCCTCTCCAGTTTTCTTCTCATCGCATCCAGATACTCTCGTGATATCTCGCTCCTCACTGTCCCCCTCCGTGTCTGGAAAGCCAGATATTCTCCGTCGTGGAGATCCTGCAGCACGTATTGGATCCTATTATTGTAGTCCTTGATGTCCTCGGATAGATCTCTCACGGAATGCCCCTGCTTGCGAAGAACGTCCAGCCACTCTGTTAAAGGGTCCTTCCACTTCTCTGTGTCACAAGCTGGACACCTTCCTGGAAGGACCTCTTCCGGAGCTATACGCACTCGGCTCGCCGGACGGCATGGGAACTTCTTCCAGCATGGGATGAGGTCCAGTTCCGCCGTGTAGTCGCAAGTGCGTCTATTATCTCGGTCGCGTCGTTCATTTCCGGCAGGGTTCGGTGTGTTCGCGCCGTATCCAACGAAGGTGTATTTCTCGAACGGGTCGCATCTCTCGTATTCAAGCGCATCGCATGCGTACTCGTCGGTGGCAGTATAGGCTCTGATAGGTTTGCATTTCTCATAGCGGAAGTAGAAGATTACCAGCTTGCACATATTCCCTTTGTGTTCTGGGATCTTCTTCCGCGGAACTCGGTTTGTGGTGGAAGTTGAGGTCAGAAACCGGCGTACGTGGCTGATGTGCGGAGCTACAAGTTCTCGACCGCACGATTTTTGGGTATGTGTAGCTCCCGGGGATTTGGAAGGTCCCTTGGGGCCCTTTGTTCGTCGCGGCTGTCAGCTCCCCGGGACACAAGGGTGGCGGGGGGTGATGACCGAATATTAGCGCACAATCCCCCTTTGTGTAAGTCAGGCCTGACCTACCTGGGCGCTTACCTTTGTCATGTTATTGCCAGTCTTCCAATTCTTCTAGGAGGAAATCATTATCACTGTGGATTTGTATCTTGGGAGACACTGCTCGGTTTTACTTTTCCTGAGTCCCGTCACTCAACCAGGACTCCTCCAGCTCTCCCTCCCATCCCCTCCTTGGAAGCCAGGTGTGTGAAATCTGCCCTTGAGAATATTTTGGCCGCCTCAACACACCATTCTGGATAATTATGGACTTTTTAACCCAGATTGGCATTTGGCGTCTGAATGTTGGGGAATATGGCTTACGATGGAGTAAACTCGGCTTGCTTTATACAAGAAACGCAATGTTCCAACGGTGGAGCGTACGGGTTGACACTTTCATGAGACTGAAGAACGCATCAAGGATGGAGTCTATCTTTCTACTAATGTTTCCTCACTACTGTATAATACATCCGCAGTTCGTATCAGGCTCATCCACATCCTTCATACCCAGACGTTCAATAATATCCGGTTGACCTGGCTGACCTTGGTGTTCGTTTTTAACTGACTTCTTGCTCAAGGGCGTGGGGTCATTCGGTTCTACAGCCCCCTGTCTGAACTCATCCCCAGGCTCGAATTCTTCGATAAAACGGCTCGGGTAGGGAGCTTGGCGATTATCCATCCCTAAAGAACGTTGAGTTTTAGGAGGTACCAGTCCCCTCACGCGCGGGAGTTTCTCAGGCCTTATACCATCGGGGCTTGTAAAAACACGGCCTCCCATTTCCTGTGAAGGGCTGCTGTAATACCCCATCGGGTTCTAAGTCTAATTCTGCCCTGGTTTGTATGTCTCTTTGATATTCTACCCTCAGACTTGATGAAAATATGGTTGTTGCGCGGTGTGAGTGTGCAATATCAGATCTCGGCTTCTGGTGATGGATACGAAGTGCAACTGAAATATAATGCCAAATATGCTGAGGCGGCCCTTTTCTTATATATATCGTGGGCGAGACGCCGGAAATTTATGGAAATCCCGGAAGCCTTTGTCCTTCTGAGCCGCGATCCTTCGCATGACCATAATTGTCATAGAAATTACGGCAAAGACCGGCTTTATCCCTCCTTGTAAGAAAGCGGCAAGGGGCTCGAGGCCAATAAAGCAATGTCTTCTGCAGAAGATCCCAAGGGCTGTCGAGCGGGCGTCCCACTCTCCCGCGTGACCCGGGGCACAATCAGATGCAGGATTGGGGATGGACAATTAGGACAGCCACGTGCATTCCGCTTCTGGCAATGAGCCGGGACGAGGCCGATCCGGGCACCGGGAAAAGTGGAGCTTCCGGGAGATGTGGGGCGCGGGGCGTCGAAGGCGGAGCGACTTGAAGCTCTTTGCTGGTGATGCGGCGCACAGATCTCCTTTAAACGTAGATAGGAAGACTCGAATTTCAAGACCATTTGGGATTAGAGAAATATAAAAATATATCCATTTTGGCTAGATGTGATAAGGCCAGCCTACTGTATAACACAGCACGCACAATCGGAGTTCCCACTCTCAGCATGGGCAACTTCCTCCATCGATTTACCTTCCCTCTGAATAATATCCTTCTTTTCCTGAGGAAACCCATTTTCCTTCTTCCCTGGCCCGGAACTCGGGCTTCCCCGACTTCCTCCTCGTGGGCTTTCTGGTTCACCCCGAGACCCCACAAAATTCCGCCCTGTCGACTGGTATCCCTCTCGCGGAGGTTTGCTGTGTTTCTGGCTAGCAGCATAGAACCCAAAGTCGCTTGGGCTTGCATGATACTGTCTCCCCGAAATCTCCCTCCTTTGGTCTTCCTGTTCATTCTGATACCCCCCAGAGCCCCGAGCTGCTGACTGGTCTCTTTTTCCCAAACTGGGGTAATGTCTGGAAGATTCATTCTTGTTCGGATACGTCGGGTTCCTGTCTTCTGTTGGCATGCAGCTGAAATAGCCACTGTTTTCTGACAAGCTTTGGGAAGCGGGAAACTGTTTTCTGGCTACCGCAGAGATTTTGACAGGGCCTTCGCGTGCAGGCTGAGGCTCTGGGCTCCCGGGCTCCATCCGCACGTTTTCCTCACTCTCCTGGCGACTGGGGTCGAAAGGCGTCCAGTCACCTGTCTCGAGAACACTCATCGTTCAGAGATTTTGGATTAAAACTTGGCTCCCCTAATATCTGGCGTTTGCATCCCCCCAAGGCGTCGTGAGTCGTTTCAAGCGTATGATAACTATGGATGTTTCTATGGGTGTTGTGTTGCATGTAATACGGCTTGAGAGGCCCGGGGAGTCCATGTGGACACTAGCTTATATAGCATGGATAGAAGACGCCCGCATCTCGGTGTGATCGAGTACCCCTTTGTCCTCCCCAGGCCGCAAAGTCTTGTTAATGATATAGCCGCGCGGGAGCTAAGACAAAAGGGGATCATGTCTCTTTGTTTAGACGATAGGATATCCCCACTGCGAATACAAAGGTGTGTTTTCAAAGGTTGTTCTTGGCGGCCGTCAAGCAGGCGTAATCCATTCCCATGATTCCAGTATTTCCCAATGTAAGTATTCTTGAGCCATCACAAAGAGTTTACTTGGCACCCGTGGTCCTTGGATGCTCTCGTCCATTCTCCTGCGTCTCCGGGGTCGTCGATCAGCTCCCGAGCAATCAACTCTGCCAGTTCGCGCAGCCCGTGTCTCCACGTTCATCCCTCAGCATGATGAACATTCGGTTAAAGTGTCTGCCCACGTCAACGCCTGGGATACTTTCGTCATTCCTGCTCGGCCAGAACGCTATTTATTCTATATCTACAAGCACCACCGTCGAAAGACAGCGTACTTACAAGTATAAGTTTACTTGCTAGCTTTTGTAGGATACTCCTCTTCATCGTCTTCATGATCAGAGTCAGGCCCGTAAACCGCACTTACATCCGAAGACACGTCGTGGTTATTGGTGGAAAACTTCCCAGGCTGAGAGTACCTGGGATCAGCACAACTCTGTCAAAGGCTCCTTCATATATTGTGGCTCAACTTACCTTGATGACATCCTTCATCACCTGATCCTTGACATCCTTTCCTGTTCCAGTATCCTTCGCCAGATCTTCCCCCACGGCTGTCAAGTTGATATTTTCCGATTCCATTGAAATCCTCAACCTCTTCTTTACCTTCGGATCTCCACCACAATCTCTTGAACACTTTCCATCGATTGGCCACCACGTGAGGTTCTTGACCTCTGTAACAGGGTTCGGCCTTCTGCATGGGTCCTCACCGCAAGGGTACCTCTTCGCTTTGAGCAGGAGCTGATGTATGCAGTGTTTGAACGCGACTCGGAACTAAATGTTCTTACACATTTTTGCGCAGTGTTGCGATAGCTCTTTGGATTTGTGAGTTTTCTTGGGGCCAGAATGGTAGTCGTGGGTTAGGAGATGATCCGTGAGATCCAACCTGCTCGAAGGGGAGCAGTCCGGCGTACTTATAGGCCCTGCGAATACATGGCGCGACTTCGGTTTAAGGCAAACTCGGCTCCTAGGACTGCTTACAGTATTGGAAGATAACCCCAAGTGGCACCAGCTTGGATACCTGGTCCATGCCTCCCTCCTGGCTCGAGAAAGACGAAGATCGGGAAGCACTGGATTTGAGATCCCCTTAAACGTCCGAGCGACGGGCTGACAACGAGAATAAGATGCCACACGGTCTTTAAGATGTTTTCGGTCCCCGAGTAGGCAGGCCTAGGATCATTTCCGGCTTCCAAGAGTTACGGGCGTATGACGCGAATCGAAGACGCTTCCGGCTTTAGGAATGCTTCACGACAAGATGTCCAAATGTAGAAGAGAGTTATATTGGAGTTTCAGCCCTGACGAGCCCCCTTTGTTATCTAGATCTAGGGGCTTGAGACATGAAACACGAGCGCCTCGCGTCTCGAGAGCCGAAGGCTTCGGGTGAGGACGAAAATCCTAGGACGCTTTGGGTCTTGATATACTACACTCCTAAGTTATTCAAAGAGATCACTAGAATGGTAAGAGGCCGAAAGCGTTCTAGCGACGCGGTCTACCCCCTCAAGGTCAAGTTGGGGGACACCCGGTGGTGGCTCCGACGAGAGGAAGGAAGACCCAAGACGTGGCTGAAAAGGAGATACATACGAACACTTAGATCGGAAGGTTGAAGATGGCGGACGAAAATGAATGCGCGCTCTAACCAAAAGCGGAACTAAGAAGTGGTTTCGAACGGGATGGGTGCGTGCCTTCCCCTTCCGGGTGTGAATCCGGAAGCGTCCGATCTCAAGCTCCGGTAAAAGTGGGGTTCTCGGGATGAAGTGGGGCATGAGGCGCCGAAGCGGGCGCAGAGGTTCCGAGCCCCTTTCCGGCGTCGGATTTTTGGCCACTCCGGGCGATGCTCGCAGGTTTCAACTTTCGCCTACATCACATTTCTATTGCTTCAGAAATTCGGAGCTATTTATGGGAATGCAGCAGCCTCGGAGGCGCTGGAGAATGTGGTTTACGGACCGGTGACTTGACGTCATTCAGCACACGACAGGACGGGTGGAAGCTGGGCGCCGCTGATCCAGAGGCTTCGGCTTACCCTTTGTTTAATTCGGAATTTTTTGCTATAATATTGACGAGGCTGACAAGTTAAAGGCACGTATCCCTCTTACACGGAAGCCCACGAGAAATGATTGAAAACGCGCAGGCTTCAGAGCTTCACTCCTGGTTGGGATTTTCGAGAGATCTAACGCTCGGTGTATGGCCGAGGCCTTTCGAAATATTGTAAAATCCATGTTTCTAGAGGATACAGAATTCCGTAATTTTCACGAACTGCGCAACCCAACCTACATGACAGAGCAGCAACTACCTTTCTGCTTTTTTGTTGTCGTCGACTGCTTCTGTCTCTTCGGCCCTCCTGTATTCTTCTTAGCCTCCGGGTGTTTACCTTTTGTTTTCCCGGATTTCCCTCCCTGTCGTGCCTTCTCTGTCTTCCGATGTCCCTCTACGCCCCGGGGTTGCTTTCCCTTTCGCGTTTCCTTTACTTGCCCTCGCACCTCTTTCCGCCTGGCCTTTCCTTCCTTCCCATACTGCTTCTTGTCCGGTCCTCCCTTTCCTCCCTCTTTTCCCTTGCTAGCACGAGGCATTTTTGACTCTGTGTCGGCGGTGGGAACACGATGAATTCCTCTGGAGGTATCCGTGCAAGGACAGGATTATGGTGGCTTGTCTGACAAGGATCGTGCTGGAACAGATGAGGAATAATAATGGGAGGCCGAGCAGCCGCAAATCAGGGAGCAACGCTCAGTAAAAGTAGGAAATAGGCATGGCTGTCGCCTCGAGCGTGACTTTGAGGATGAGCTCCTTTGTTCATCGAAGACGGCTCTAGCGGGGTCGTCATAAGAACAGATACGGACGGCATAACCGCCCGCGGTCTCCTTTGTGACCAGACGGGAACAAATACCCATAAAGAAAATTCTCCCGGTGGGACCAGAGGTGTCACGTGGGCTCCAATCCTTCATTGAAGCGCGGGCCGTCCCTTTGTCCCTTGACGACGCCTTCAAACGAGAACGGGACCTTTGACGGAATGACCCGAGTCTCTCCTCGAGGAATATTTTGATCCAAATGCGATGATATTGAGTATTAAGAGGGCGACAAGACACAAGGCTTATTTTAGAATTTAGTGTAAGCTGCGCGGTCCAGCCTACATGAGACTACAACAAACTGTGTTTTCCTGTTCCCTCTCACCACCCACCGGCCATTCCCGGAACTCTCCCTGGCCAAGGCGCCGCAATACATCCCTAACTTCATCAGGCGTTTTACACCCTTTCAAAGCTCTCTGCAGATGTTCCGTATTCTGATCTTGATTAACTAGCTCAAGGAGCCATTTCTTCCAAGCAGTCTGCTTTACCTCCCCATCTTGGCCTGAACATTTCCCTTCCAATCTGCCGCTAACCTCAATGACCTCCTCCTTAATCTCACTGAAGCATCCATTCCCTCTGTTACACCGTATATTATAGGCTAATAGGTGGTAGTGTTCTCGTTCGCAATTGTGTCTCTTCGAATCGCTGCACTTCCGGAAGTTGAATTTTAAGAGGAGAGAATAGCACATCCTGGGGACAATGTGGGTGGTGAACTTGGTGTTGTAAGTGGGGGTTTCCTGTATTCCCGGAGTGCTCTGTAGATGTGAGATGGCATCAAATCGTTGAATACATTCAGTCACAGATTCTGTGGCGGATTTGAACAGTAAAAGGTTAGGCAGGTGTACCTGGCGTCGGGGACGAATGCCCTTTTGTAATTGATAGCACATGCAGATAGAGACGGCAGCTGTGGAGGAGAAACCGCTTGACCCTTTATTCTTCAACAGCGGGGTCCGAACCCTTTGTTTGTAGGGGATCCCATCTTGCCGTGTATGTAGCAGGCTGATTGTCCTTGTAGCCTTGCGAGCAGGCGCCACTTTGTCAAAGAAGCGGCCCTCGAACCTCTTTGCTTCCTGCTGCCCAGCGGGCGTAGTTTTCCAATACCCATGTCAGCTGCCCAATCCTCCGGGCGTTCAGTCTTCTCGAGAAGAAACACAAAATCCGTGTCTGAAAAAGCGAAAGTATAGGCGGAAGATATGTCGGATGACACGAGTGTCGAGGAGGCAGTCCCCGAGAGGACCGCCTTGGAAGCTCGGTTTCCTCTTCATTTTTCTCAGCATTAATACGAAAAATATACGAGTCACAATAAAAAGAGTGCTGCGCAGATGTGCATATACAAATTCAGAAACTAGAAAGTTGATTGACTGTGTGCCAGAAAAGCTGGTTCCTCAGCTTAGATACACCATAGAACATGTCAGAGAAGACAGCACCACTCATTTCGGCGATACTTATGGTTCTCAAGGTCCATCCAGACCTTCTCGATCCCCTCGCCCGAAATCGCGCATTTTTCAAGATCCCTGATCAGCTTCCCGGCTTTGACCCCGCTAAACCTGAGCGAGCTCTTCCACTCCCGCATGGGATCCTCGACCCTGATCCAACGCTCAGTCGCGCAGCGAGGGCAGTACGCACAAATCGGGTCCCTGACATCGACGACGTACGTCTTCTTGAGGGCGCAGCGAAACGGCAAGATGCACATGGACACCGACTTCCTGACCACGGCTCCGCACCCCCGTCTGTTGTGTCCGCGGCAGCCACTGAACGAGAACCTGAACTTGACGTACTGACACATCTTGAGGGTTGGATTGGCGGTGATTGCTTTTTGACTGGAACTCGCTTGAGTATGGATGGGTGAATTTGAAGTATGGGGTGTGGTCGAAGGCTTGCCGTGTTTCAATTGACGGGGAACGCCCTCGATATTTATATTCTCCTCAGTTGGGAGAAGGGTGTTTACAGCTCCAGTGCCTTTTAGGTAGAGAGCCCACAAACATGGAACTAACACGTCCACGAAAGACCACTGATAAATGTTGTACTCCCGGAGTATTACCTTCGTGGACAAACGAGAATTGGTTGAGGCTGCTCTGTGTTATCTGTGACTCGGGGAGTACAACCTTCATCCAACTCTGTACAGGCCTTTGATCGCGCCGAGCCCTCTTGGGTGTAATAAATATAATGCCCGGAAACAATGATTTTGTCCCTCTTAACAAAAGCAGAAGTACAATTATGTGAAGGTTCCGGACAAACGTAGCTGTTCTGACTGTGGCAAGACCATGGCCTCGAGGCCTTTCGAGGCTTGCCGGCCGCCACGAACAGGCGGTGAATGTCTGCTACTCCTTACAACCGGGAAGGTAGAGTGTAGCCCTTCTTATTATTATCATACGCTGTTTGGCCCTGTGAAGAGCATCCCGTGCGTCTATGTGTGAAATGTATGCTAAAAGAAAACCCAAGGGGAAAAACTACGTACATCTGTGAATTCCGGGGGGCCTCGCAGCGCGCGCTGTGGGCCCCCAGCGGCTGCGGCACGACCTGTGAGGTGCAAAGGTAGGCCTTTGGTGTGTGCAGAGTGTAACCCTTACCTTTTTACATGGGGGTTTACGGGGTGGCATCAAGGAGCTGCTACTCTACAACCTCTACAAACAGCATTGGATTCTGCAAGACATCAAGGAGAAGGTTTAAGCAGCTAATACAAGTCTTTTCAATTCAAGTCAGAGATACATGTTCGAATCTAGGACGGATTGCATCCATGGGATACTTTCTCTCCTCTCTCCTTCGCCTTCCTCCTCCTCTCCTTGCAATCATTGCACCTCCCGCTCTTTCCCGTCGTCTCCGGCTCGTCTGGAACAACACATCCTTTACAGTCCGTATCAGCGCGCTGCGCAGCCTCACACCTTGTGGTAACAAGGGAATAAAGGACGCATCCGCACCTCAGGTACGAGACCTCTGTCCAGACTTTCCAACACATCTCGAGGTCGCGATGACTGGTTTCTTTGCGAAGCGTTTGGTCTCAGTTTCGCGGTTGAGTTGGAGGGTGGATGTCTGCTTGGAGGTCCAAGGACCGTCTTAATATAAGCTTGTAGTGATTCATAGACATGAAGGGAGCTTGTTCCTAAGTAGGTACTTGTGTTCTTCCCAAGCGTCATTGCTTGCTGGCCAGATAGAAAGCACAGCTGTTTGGGCAACCCAAAGGAGCGATCCCGTTCCTTGTTTCTGGGTATTTTCAGGGCGCCATTATCAGAAGGTGCATCCTTCTTGAGGGAGTTTTCGCGCTCCACTAGCAAAGCTACAGAAGGGGGTTCAGCGACTTGGAGGCGAGCAAGTTTCCTCAATTGTAAAAACGAACGGAGACGGTTTCCGACGCAAAGAGCCCTTCGGTGAAAAGGCCAAACACTAGAATAAACCATAATATAAAATGTTCAACAAAATATATCTGGTTTATCCTCAGCTTGTATGAACATCGTCCCTGGGTCCATGTTGCAGGGCAGTGGTTTCTCTATCGTCAGGTTGCTCCTCTTCCAGCCAGCTGTCCCCCTCGTCCTCCTTCTTCTCTTCACGATATACCCCGTTAGAAAGATCCCGCAAGAACTTTTCAATATTTTCTTCACTTTTACCAATATCCGGAAGTTCTCTCTCGGCTTTCTCTGTGTCATAACCCTTATCATCAAGCCATGAGAGCCACAGATCCAGCCAGTCACGACCCTCCTCCAAGGGAATGTCATGAGTTACATATCTCTCTACAAGGAGACTAACCCGCCAGAATAGAGTATGTACGCTGCTCTCTGTACACCATGGCATCAACTTTTCCTCGGTTGAAAAGGTCTGCTAACAAATATCCTTTCCGTTGCAAGTCTGGCCGGTGCTCTTGGCCTTGGAACGTTCGGCAACGATGATAGTTGACATTTCGCACTTGGGCCCCTTACATTTCTTGCTAGTGAAGCGGAAGCGCCGCTTGATACATATTTTGGTATGTGCAAGCGGCTTTGCGAGCGGCGGGTTTGAGATCGATACCGGCGGCGCGGGGTCCGGCGCGGGGTCCGGCCCCGTCTCCGGCCCCACAATTCCGGCCCCGCGAAGACTCCCTCACGACTTCCACCACGTACAAAACCTCGAAATAACAGGGATACGACTGGTTGTGTAGGGACATGAGCGTATTAATACGAGAACACGTATCGGAGACGTTGATAGCTAAGCAGGGGCATCTCCTCCCAATCATGCTTGTTCTACCATCATACCACTCAGCTAATGGCGCGCCCATGCCGCCCCTCGAGCCTTTTCCATGTATGGCTGTCATCTTCCCTGTTTTTTGCCAGGAGATAAATCGTCAAACAGTATTTTCTCCTTCATCTTCGGCTCCAAGGCCCCTACCCATGCCTTCGAGGGTTCCTCTGGCGGCAGCTGCCAATCCCCATTCCGCGGACACCTCCCAGGCAACTTATCCGTAACTTCAATACACGCTCTTTGGTCAGGGGAAGTGAGAGCCTCCGTTGCGACGTCTGGAATTTTTTCCGAGAATAACCTTGGTCGCGTCCACGCGTTTTGTAATTCTAGTACTCGAAGTTCCACTTCGCCTCGGACATTTTGGCGTTCTGGTATGGAAATACATCCTCGTAGAGTCGGTAATGGTAGTGGAATTGGCTGGGCAAACGTTTAGTGAATTGTTCGGCCACAAGACACTTTTACCGGGGGCGTCTCGGTGTTTATATTCTACTCGTATGGGAGACGGCGGCGCCGGAGCTGCG
Organism: Sordariomycetes sp. S4602; assembly: GCA_023628835.1. Lineage (NCBI taxonomy): Eukaryota > Fungi > Ascomycota > Sordariomycetes > Sordariomycetes sp. S4602. The sequence goes on along the minus strand of JAMAJV010000026.1, from coordinate 177,074 downwards.
AGACGCCTTTGTTCCTCGACTCTGCGCCCGCAATGGCAAGAGATGGGGAACATGGGGTACTTGAAATATCCTAGTAGCTGATTAGTCACTTTAATATGCCGGCTGAAAGACACTTGCTCTTCAAAGTACTCCTTCGCCGTGTGTATGCGCCCGCCGTCGAAGGGTCGTTTTGACCCCCAGCCCCCGCAGCCCAGTGCTCTCTCCCATGTCTGTCGCATAACTTGGCACGACTTAATCACTCTGTGTAATCTTTCAATTGACCAAAACACTGTATTTTTTAACAGATATGTGGGTACAGCTGGTTCGAGTGGATGGTATGGGAAGTAGTAGAAGAATTCGGCAAGGATGGGAATTATCGCAAGCCAGTGGAAGGAAAACAAGCTCGGGATCCGGATCTTCTTCTCCGAGGCATGGCTATTGGAGTATAAAGCCTCGTAAATAGCCATAAATTCCTAAATTGTGTCATCAAGACAAATATCCAAGAAGGGACTTGGGCCACCCGATATCTCGAAGTATCCGAATGGGCATCTTGATATAAACCTCTCCAATTCCCACATCTGAAAACCTCACTCAAGACGGCATACTTTAATTGGAAACGTCTCGAAAAGCATTAGAATGCCAAATGAAACAGGATATTCTTCCTCTGAACGGAGGAAACCATCCATATCTACAGTGGATGACAATCATCGAATCGTCCTCTTCTCGTGCTCCTTCATCCGCTTCCTCTCCCTCTTCTCGTGCTCCTCCTGCCACTTCCTCTCCTGCTTCTCCCTATCCTCATCATCCTTCTTCTTTTGGCACCTGTAACATCTGCCCGGATCTTCCGTTATAATGGGTTCAATTCTCTTCAGCCTCACCTTACAGTCCTCGTCATTGCTCTTCGCTTCGTCACACCGCTCGACGACCTCGCTCTCATAGACGCATTTACACTTTTTATATGTGAGTTTTGAAATCGCGTCCCGGCACATTTCTGCGTGAGATGGTTAGATTTCTTGGGGTTAAGCCTGTGTTGGTTGAGCTGGGTCTGGCGTGGAGAGCTGGTAGATCGATGGGTTAAGGTATCAGGTCAGAGAGACATACCATTAAGAGGTTTATATAGACGTAGAGATCAAAGGAGGGCATCTAAAGTCCTAGATAACATGGCATCCCCTTCTTTCATGCCAGTCCCATCATGTTTAAAAGGAGGACAACCTCATAGCAGCGCCCAGCAGTGTATCAGGGCGCATAATGCCTTTGGACGAACAGCAGACGCGCGCATCGAACATGCAAGGCTTTCATGCCGCGGTAAACACAGCCGCAAGACGCATCCTGGGGGCATATCAGCGCATTAATGGCCTTTGAAGGTCATGAGAAGCGCAGGCATGTTTTCTTCTTGAAGGAAGAGCCCGCGCAGAACGCCGGGACAGCCTTCGGGCTACCCGCGGCGGGCCACGGGATCCAAATAAGTTAACATTCCAATGAGGTATAAGAAAGAACTGGGATGGGGAATTGCTTTGCGTTCGCCTGCGCCGAGCCGAAGTTAGTGTTTCAATATCCACTTCAACGGCTGTGCTCGCGAGCAACGTCTGCCGTTGCGGGCGAGATGGTAGCAAGACCAGGCAAGTCTGGGGGGTTGGAATGCTTCACGGGAGGGAGATAAGGCCGAGCGCCAACTTCATCAGCCTGGGGCCCCGTCCGTTTATTCCTGGGGCACGTAGGGCCAGAGCCACGTCGTCGAGTCCCTCGTGGGGTCACACGCGGAGCCACTCTTACCCGCATCACCTTCGTCCCGATTTACAATGAACTCATGCCCTACATTCAAGTCGACAGACACCTACGCAAAGCCTCAAACTAGCACCTTGAAACGAGCTTGTCGGCAGGCGAATCTGGCTTGACTCGCGCGTCTCCCATGACGCGGTTGGACTGCCCGCAGTTGGACCCCTGGAAAGGGGTCTTCAAGGGACACCGGAGAAAGGGGAGGGAATGGTATCAACACCCTTATGACAAGTCAAACCAATCCCCCTTGGAAATCCTTGGAGTGTCACTTGTCTGGATTCCTTTTCAAATATCGTAAGCGCAATGGCCGAGGTCCGGCATCATCCCCGGCGCCGCAACCGGTTGAATTTGGAATCTTGTACAAGAATACAGGCCCCAGCAAGACAATCTGGAATCACCGAAGAACTCACTGGGAGGCTTTGTGAGCCATGTACTCGGTACTTCCCCAGACTCCCCGATGCGATGAGGAATCAGGCGCGGCATGGTGCGTCCGATCGGACGCCGTTGATTCCAAATCGGGGCTTATCTAACGGCCCATTACCAATCCGCGCCACGGAGCCGAGTTCGGTGCCTCCAAGTCCACAGTACCTACGCCACGAAACCTCAATCTCCAACATCCGCCATTTCCACCCAGAACAGAGCTCGGTCTGCACCCCTGCGAATCCGCTCGCCCAACCAACACATGGTTGCACTGTTAGCTAAAATGAGCCTTCTTATGCTGCGGGAGAGGCCCTGCAGTCACAGATGATTGGTAGCCAATGGGAGCCCGGCATCTCAGCTGATCAGCCAATAGGGGCATTTGGATTCCCGTAACCTGCCCCGCAGATATCACAGTGACTGCCTGGAGCCGGGCAAGGGATGATGTGTTGGTTGGGACCGGGAGACGGACTCTGACGACGGGAGGGAAGCAAACATACTCGGGAGCGGGGACATGCTGGAATCCAGCCCGCGATGCCGCGGGTTTTGCAGCTCGTTCTTCGTCCCACCCAAATTGACAAGTAAACACCATCGACTGCAGAGCAGCCCGTTCATCATGGCCACCACTTGCCTGGCTCTTCACCCAGTAATCATCATTGGCGTCCTTCTCGTCGTCCTGACCCGCCCCCTGCTCATGCTCGCGCACTCCATCCTCCTCATCTACGAGCTGGCCCGCACCCCCTGGGACGACTTTGCCTCCAGCGTCATGATCGCGACGCTGTTCACGGTTGTCGCTTTCATCTTCATGATCGTCGTGCATCCTAGCCGTGAGAGGAGCGAGCTCAGCCAGGCGCGCGTCGCTCTCGCCTGGAGCGTCGCCCAGTCGACGGTTATGACGGGGCTGCTCGTCGCGTACGTGATGGCCAGGCCGCGTGTCAACCTGACCGTTGTCTACTCGCTCCACCTGTAAGTGTCCGGGTATCACGGTGCTTGGTCCTCGCTGATGTTCGAGTATCAGGGGCGTGTTCTACGCGATGCTTGGTTTCAACTGTCACAGGTACCACAAGCTGCGTCTGGCCCCGCCGAATAGCTTCCTCCACATCCCTCACGACGCCTGGAGTACCGGGGATATGGAAAGGATCCGAGCGGCGAGACCGGATTACACGAGGAAGTCCCGCAGCAGGAAGAAGACATCGGGGGCCGAGGGAGGGGAGACTGGTGGGGAGGGCGCCGATGTGGAGGCCGGCGGGGAGAAGACTTCTCAGGCGCCTGCTCGTCCGTGGGCAAGTGTCACTGTAGATGGGGATGTGCTTAATGGGCCAAGTGGCGGTGACGAAAGGCGATGGTGGGAGAAGTGGTGATGGCCGAGTTCAAGCAAGACGCTCTGACAAGCTTGGTTCAGTTGTCGGGCCAAACGGGGCTCGAAGTATAAGATACCTGGTAGCATGCTTAGCTCATACGCTTTTAGAAATAAGTGCTGAGGTAATTCGCTCTTACGTATCGCTGTACCCACCCCGGGCCCGTCTCACGCTGCACATGTACCCCCGTACCGCCTTTACCCGCCCCAACCTGCAGACGACATCATCGCCAGAATATAATTACGCGATACCCGCCCCTCATCACCTACTTCCCAATCCCCCTCTTCTCCGCCACCGGAACATGTCCTTCCTCAAACGCTTCTTCTCATCCGCATCACCCGCCGTCATGGAGCAAACCAAGCACAAGGTCCAGGGTCTCATCGACCAGAGCGCAGTCGGTACGTTTTTTTCTTTCGATTCCTTTTTGTTCCTCGGCGCGGCTCGGCCCGGGCGAGAGTCAATTGCTGCGCCCGTCGCAAGAGGGCTTGCGCAGCGGGGGACGGTCGAGCAATCGTCGCGCGCGCGAATTAGGGAGAAAGGAGCTAACATTCTTTTGTGGTAGTCGTCTTCTCGAAGTCGTACTGCCCCTACTGCAAGTCGACCAAGTCGACCCTCACGAAGCTTGGCGCCGAGTTCACCACCTACGAGCTCGATCAGCTTGGTACGTCCCACCGCCCATCGATCCCTCCCCCTTCCGACCCCATCCTTAGGAGAATCCCCGATACACCAAAAGGCCTATAGCTAACACAAGCCCCTGCAGTCGACGGCAGCGAGCAGCAGAACGCCCTCGAGGAGATCTCCGGCCAGCGCACCGTCCCCAACGTGTTCATCGCCAGCAAGCCCATCGGCGGCAACTCGGAGGTGCAGGGCCTGCTCAAGTCCGGCGAGCTGGAGAAGAAGCTCCGCGACGCCGGCGCGCTGAAGGCATGAGGCTTGGACCCGATTTCTTCACACAAACGATACGACAATGCTTATATAGAGATCAGTTCAAACCCGCGCTATGAGGTAGATATTTCGGATATCCTTGGTTCTTCGCCCCTGAGAAACGGACGGGAGAGGGAAATGAAAATGCTTTAAAACTCGAGTGGATGTTTGTGGTTCTCTGTCTCGGATGGGGGTGATAAACCCCTTGGTGACGCTCTTATAATACAACCCGCGGATATATACAGCGGAACTCCTTGGCGACCTCCTCGGCCCGGCTACAGCACCTGCGTGGCGACCGTCCCGATGGGCCTCTCCACGAACTCCATCACCCCGTCGATGACGCTCTGCCGCGCGCCCTCCGACGCGACCTTCTTGCCCGCCAGGTAGTTCAGCCACAGCAGCCTCGACACCCTCTCGTCGCCCACCTCCCCGAGCTCCTCCCGCCCGCCCTGCTTGTCATCGTACAGCACCGTCATCTTCCCCTTCCCGTCCCTGCACAGCAGCAGCTCGTTTCTCGTGGGGACCTTGCCCCTGTTCATCAGCCCCTTGAAGTCCCTCATCGCCTCGCCGAACGCGTCGTCGCCGTAAGCCTCGCTGTCCCCCTTGGAGCGCGCCGTCACGGCCCGCACGAAGCCGTCGCGCAGGTGGTGGAAGTCCGTGTCGCGCACGGGCACGATGCGGAAGGCCGAGCGGCACCCGGCCTCCCGCAGGATCTCGTCCCAGATCTGCTCGCCCTCCTCCGGGTGCTCCAGCGTGCGGCGGAGCTCCTCCTTCTCGCCGGGCACCAGCGTGGTCGCGAGGCGGTTCACCCTCTTGACCAGGTAGTTCTGCAGCGTGGCGATGTCCTGCTTGGCCACGTAGAAGCCCACCACGTAGACCTGGATGCTCAGGAAGCTCACGCTGCGGATCCCCAGCCCCACCAGCTGGTACTCGGTGCCCAGGTCGTCCCGCGCCGTGGCCGGCAGCGCCTCGCCGGCGGCCCCCCTCTTGCCGCCCAGGTCGAGGTTCCGCGGGAGGTTGGGCACCGTCTTGTTGCCCGTCGGCACGATCTCGTTGCCGTCCGGGTCGTGCATGACGATCTTGCGCTTGGACCCGCCGTCGATGATGAACGACTCGGACGGCGCCCCGGAGTCGAGCTGCGTCTTCTTGCTGCCGCTGCTGCCGTTCTTGTCGAGGGCCTGCTTGAGCTTGACCGAGGTGTAGACGATGCCGACGACGCCGGCGAGGGCGCCCGCCGCCAGGAAGGCGGTGCGGTCGCGGTCGTAGCCGGTGCGCGACTCGGCCAGGCGGCGCACGTCGAGGTTGTCGGTCGCGCGGGTGGCGGGCTTGGCGCGGGAGAAGAGGGTGCGCGGCGCCGGGGCGCGGGCCGCGCGGAGGGCCGGCCGGAGGAGCGTGCGGGCGGACATGGCAGCTTCGGGGAGTGGTTTCGTGGCTGGGATCGTCGGGGTGTAGTGGATGTCTGGAACTGTGCGGTCGGCGTCAGCTGCGCGCTTGCTTGGGGGTGCTGGCGGGATTTCGGCGCCAATTGGGCGGGGGGTTGTGGATTCCGACGTACCAGGAGCTCCCCGGCGCTGGCTGACTCTGCCACAGGGTATCCAGCAGTTGCTTGGTGTGATGCTCGGGGTGAACCGGATCGAGACGTTTTGCCTCGACGTCAGATGGGCGACGAGGTCACGTGGGGCCCACTCTTGACGACGGCTGGCTTCGGCTTGTTGGTGGGGTGAGTGTGGGGGGCTCCTGCATCACATCAAGGTCAACTCACAGCTGGCACAGAGCGAAACAGTTGGACGAACAGACACAGGCATAGGAATACTGTCGTCTCCCACGTCTACAGAAATTCTGAAGTGTCTAGATATATTTGAACAATTCATCTTTTTCAAATTGAAGACTAAGATGAAGATGGGAAGCAATCATCTGTGACAGTTCGTTACATTTTCCTCTGTGATAGCTACCTTGAGCCATCATCCAATAATAGCCTTGCAGGGTCTTCCAATTGGACAAATTGTTATGTCTTTTGAAAGTTATAACACCTTTGAAGTGCTGGAGTAGTTCAGGATGCCTTGGTCTGGGAGCCTATTGGCTTGGCAGCAAGCAGACTGTGTGCACTTGGCACTCCTACCAGCTCCTATGTATAAGACATTCACCTTCTTTGAGAATTCTGCAACTTCTTGGGATACAAGACATATTTTTGATACCTTTCCTATGGTTATATCCACTATTAGGACCACACTGTGACTTCTCGACCAGCGGCCAGGCCTACAGAGATAGCACTGGGGAAGCTGAGCTCTTCACCATCATCAAAGGTCCAAAAACAACGGTCGAGTAAACGCATGTACAGACCCTTGGAGCCTCACTCAGGGGAATTCCAGGGCTTTAAAGAATCGAAGGGGGTCAGAAAACTGCCTATGAGCCTAATTTTCAAGTGGAGAGGACTGAGTGTTCGGGGGGCAGGAAACAACAGAGCATCCATACTCCCAACAGATTGGGCTTAGTCCTTGTAACTTGGGATGTTCTTATGATAGTTATCACAAAATACCGCACTCCGATTGCTCCTATGCGCCACCCAGCTCGTACAGTTCTCGTGTTGCCAGTTGTGTCCTGGAATGGCATCCCGTGAACTGTATTGCGAGTCGCCGAGTGGTTCGCAAATTGGGAGCGCACTTGTAAGATCCCTCGCTTCATCACCATTTTCTTTTGTGACGCCTTGGGTCGAATCAACCGTTGAATTGCAGGCGAAGCTCAAGAGAGGCAGGGTTGCCTTTATCAACCGGGATAGGCGGATGCTCCCTCTCCGCTTCGAGGCCCCGCTTCTTCACTCAGCGGATACCCGAGGCTTAGAATTTGGAGCTCTTGGAACCTTGATTCCAAAGGGCAATTCTGCGGATACAGGAAATGGTGGCTTCATGGCAGGTGCGAGGCGGTTCCGCTCTGTGCCACCGGCCGCCAGTCGTGACTGCCGTGACTATCAAAGTCTTGACTAGAAGGCAGAAGGTGCGAGGAAAGCCTCAAGGTCAACACCTCCGTTCTCCGGAAACCCCTTGACACCACACAAACACGAACTTCTTTTTTTACTTAAACATCGGATAGAAGACAGACCCTAACGAATCTCTCGGATCGAACCACCGCATCGAACCTACACCACAGCCCGACTACCGCAACCATGGCGCTCGGAGACCCAGCTCTGCCGCCTCTCTCGGAGAACCAGACGCTCTACGACGCGTTCGACTCATCCGCCGCGTGCGACGCTCCACCCCAGGTATCCTCGTGGGATATCCTCTGGGCAAGTTTCTGTATCTGGGTCTGGCCGATTATCAGCTGGGGCCTCTTGTTCCTTCAGGTCTACCTGGTTTACCACCACCTCAAGGCATGGTGGGGCATCAAGAAGACGCGCGAGCTCTACCTGGAGGCCATCAAGCTACACACGAGCGCCCTGGATATACACGCGAAGAGAGTAAGAGAAGACTCGGAATCTCTAGAGAAATACAAGGAAATTGTGGCCGAATGCATAGTGGATCAGGAGCTGTTCAAGTTCGCCACAGCCGAGTTCAGGAGCGGCAAGGAAGAGATCGAGAAGCGGTTGGCGAGCTATGGGAGGGTGGGAGGCCCGGCGCAGGTCGTGGAGACCGCAATGGGGCCCCTGAACAGCGTGCTCGGCGGGCTCCAGGCGTGGGACAGGACGATGGAGTCGTTCCGGCGCGCGGTGGACTCGGGGGTGCTGGAGGGGGACAGGGCGCGCGAGGCGGTGGAGGCGCTGGAGGGGGTCGGGAAGGAGATGAAGGAGCGGGTGAGGTGCTTTAGCGGGTGCCTGTTTGGGTTGTCTATAGCTCTTGCTGAAGAGGGGGACGAGGGGACGGCGGAGTATTTGAAGGCGTGGCTGCCGGACCAGCCATTTTGGGACGGCGAGAATCAGGACGGCGTTGAGGGGGACTGGGGGGAGGATGTTGACTGAGGCTGAGAAGTGATGGGCTTGGGCGTGATGCATCAGGGGATGGTTGGCGTGTGTGGGTTATTCAAGGGATGGACGTTCCCCAGCGCGACTCACCTGTCCCACTGGTGGATAACGAGGAATGCCTACAGGGAGTGAGAGAGGTGAGATAAGGAGGCAAGACGCAGAGGCAGCGTGGACAGCGGTGCTTTTTCGAGTTGGAGAGCGGTGGTCGCGGGGATTCAAAAGCCGCTTCTCCTCTTTTGACTGTGTGAAGGGAGCAGCGCGATTATATGTACATTATTCATTGAAACGGTTAGGAAAGAACCAAAAACTAAAGGAATAAAAATAAAGATGAAATAAAATTGTAAAATCCCTTGCTGAGCCTCCGATGAAGTCCGGGTGCCGCTGGACCAGCCCCATTCCGGCGAGGCCCGAAACCGGGGTTCAGGGTGGGAAGAAGCCAGCCCAGCCAAGCCAGCGCGGGGCAGCCAAACAGCTTCCGAGCCCCGCGCTCAGCAGCCTGCGTCATCCGATTCGGCATCGAACCTTCTTCCCTCGCCGCGCAGGAAAAAGCCCTTGCCCAACCCGAACCCAAATCCGGAGCTTTCGAAACCTCGCCCTTCCCGGACACGCACTTTTTCGCATAGTCAAGCAGTGCCACGCCATTTCCCCCCAGCGAACGGAATAAATTACCCAGGACCGCGGAAGACAACGGGCGATTGAAGCCTCCCCCCGCCAGCCGCGCTCTCGAAACCGCTCTCCCACGAGGCCGAGAACCCGATCCCTTCGAACGAGGGCTCGATCCGTCCGCTTCTACGTCCGGACTTCTCCCCACCCGCCCGCCATGGCCACGTCCCGCGAGCGCCGCGTCGTCAAGGAGCTGGCGGACATCGCGGCCGACCGCGACAAGTCGGGCGTGTACGCCGAGCCCGTGGACGCGTCGGACCTGACCAAGCTGAAGGGCTTCGTGCCCGCGCCGCCCGACACGGTGTACGCGGGGGGCACGTTCCAGGTCGACATACAGATCCCCGAGGGGTACCCGTTCAAGCCGCCCGTCGTCAAGTTCCACACCAAGATCTTCCACCCGAACATCAGCAGCCAGACGGTGGGTCCCCTTTGCTGCGAGAAAGAGGGAGAAGAGAGACATCTATGGAGAGAGAGGGGAAGAAGAAGAAGAAGGGAAAAGCTAACCTCTGAGAGCTCCGCAGGGCGCCATCTGCCTCGACATACTCGGCAACGGCTGGTCCCCCGTGCAGACCATCAAGTCGGCCCTCATCTCGCTCCGCATGCTCCTCGAGTTCCCCAACCCGAAGGACCCGCAGGACGCCGAGGTGGCCAAGATGTCGCTCGAGCAGCCCGAGCGCTTCGCCCGCACCGCGCACGAGTGGGCCGTCAAGTACGCCGGCGCCCCGCGGAGCGAGATCGACTACGCAAAGTACAAGAAGGACGACGGGAAGCCGAAGGGCTCTGGCATTGAGTGGGTTTCCCCTTCCTTCCCTCCTTTTCCCTTTCTTCCCTCCACTCTACTCCGTCTCCTGCCCCAGACTGGAACTGGAAGGATAAAGGGGAGGCTAACAGCGTCTGCAGCTACAAGGGCTACAGCAAGGACCTGGTCGACCGCTTCGTCAGCATGGGCTTCCCGGCCGCCGACGTGGTCGACGCCTTTTGCTTCGTGGGCATCGACCGGAACGGCGGCGAGGACTACGAGCTGGAGGAGGCGTACATGGGCGACATCACCGCCCGGCTCCTCGGCGAGAACTGACCTCTTTGTACTGGACGGGCCTCTCGTTTTCTTCGTGGACTTTTTTACATGGCATATCTTTGAGTAGTGGCTTTCACGGCGTTCGGGAGACTTTGGGCGTTTTTCGGCGGGAGGTGTGGGAGGGGAAGGGAGGCTTCGCTTGCGGGGGTTTCGAGTAAAGGGGTAGGGGGGATCGGTGCATGGACGCATCTAGGGATGTCTCCCAGTTATATCACCTTGCTTTTGTATGGCGCCAACCACTGCTCCCTCCGTCGTGTGGATGTGCACGCCGACCAGTGCCTTGACTGGGGCCACTGGGGCCACTTGCATGATGCGTCCATGATGTGTTTTACAACCGCGGGGAGCTTTATTCTCGAGATAACAGCCAACCCCACGTCCTCGACCTAGTCTATATGCCATTCGAACCAAACAGAAGGAGACACAAAGCAGGCGAAAGGACCCTATGGAACCCCACGCCTTCCTACACCCCTAATTCCACCTCACTTCCCAATCTGATACAATGTACACACTGCGCTTAGAGCAGGTCCCGGCGCACGAACTCGTCGTACATGGCCTTGCCGAGGCCGGCGGGCGACCTCTCGACGATGACGCCGGCGGCCTCCAGCGCCGAGATCTTGGAGTCGGCGCCGCCCTTGCCGCCCGAGACGATGGCGCCGGCGTGGCCCATCCGGCGGCCGGGGGGCGCGGAGATGCCGGCGATGAAGCTGACGACGGGCTTGCCGCCGTTCTTGGTGTTGTTGGCGCGGAGGAACTCGGCGGCGTCCTCCTCGGCGGCGCCGCCGATCTCGCCGATCATGATGACGCCGTCGGTCTCCTCGTCCTTGAGGAAGACGTTGAGGCAGTCGATGAACGAGGTGCCCGAGAAGGGGTCGCCGCCGATGCCGACGACCAGCGACTGGCCGAGCCCGGTCTGCGTGGTCTGGTTGACGGCCTCGTAGGTGAGGGTGCCCGAGCGCGAGACGATGCCGATGCGGCCGCGCTTGTGGATGTTGCCGGGCATGATGCCGATCTTGCACTGGCCGGGGGCGATGATGCCGGGGCAGTTGGGGCCGACGAGGCGGGTTTTGGATTGGGTTTTTAGCATGTCGGTGATGCGGACCATGTCTGGCGGGCGTTAGCTTGCTGAAGAGTAAGGGGGGCTAGAGGCGAAGGGGGGAAGGGGCGTACCATGCTGGGGGATACCCTCGGTGATGGCGACGGCAAGGGGGATCTCGGCCTCGAGGGCCTCCTCGATACCGGCGGCGGCAAGCGGCGGGCTGCTGGGTGTTAGCTGTGCATGCGGCATGGGTGTCGGGCTGGACTAACGGCACGAAGATACACGACGCGGTGGCGCCGGTCTCCTTGACGGCCTCGGAGACGTTGGCGAAGACGGGGAGGTCGAGGTGCGTGGTGCCGGCCTTCTTGGGGTTGGTCCCGCCAACAACGTTGGTGCCTGCGCGTATCGCGTTAGCTCCCGGGAATCTCCCTCAATCGCGCTCGCGTCCCGTACCGTAATCGATGGCCTGCGTGGCGTGGAAGCTGCAGAACGAGTTTCGTTAGTGACTCGACAGGTCCCTCCCTTTTGATACCGGGGAAGCAGCAGCAGGGCGCTGCGGCAGAAGGGGCGGTGACTCACGTCCCCTGCTTCCCGGTGAAGCCCTGGTAGATGACCTTGGTGTCGGCGTTGATGCGCAGGTTGTCGACGGTGGCGGCGTACGGCGAGCTGCCGGAGCTGTAGCTCCTCGCCTGGCGGAGGAGCCTGGCGGCGGGCCGAGCTCTCGCGAAGGCCTGCATCGTGGCTGAAGGGGGTTCTGGGACGGAGGACCGAAAGGGGGGAATTAAACTCGCGCGAGAAGGGAAGAGTGGAGAGGGGAGGGCTCAGGGTCGAGCACGATGGGCGAGGAAGGGGTGATGGTGGTGGGTTTGTGGCCGGGTGCGCGCGTTTGGCTGGGAGAAAATGAGAGGCAAGCAGAGCGACGTCAATCAAATCTCTCCCCCCAAAAAGAGAGTTCCCCCTGCCGCAGCGAGCGCATGGGGCTTCGGCAAAATCCGGATTGCGGCGGCCGGGTGGCTTCGCTGGTTGGGCGGGTAGCCGAGAATGAGCCGGGGCGGGCGGTATCTCCGACGGAGCACTGCGGCGATGGCACCTCGTCCGGGCCTCTCAGGGCTCGCGGAGGACGGGATGGGGTCTGGACGGAGGTCCTGGAGCTTCTTTGGGCCTAGACTGCCTGGTGAACCCCTTGTTATTGAGATCGCGCAACATGCCGTCCACGGATCCGGAGCGACGCGCGGGAACGGCCAGTGGAGCATGTTCCGCGGGTGTACTTACCGAGTGGTATCCCCTTATCGAGGTTCCACTATATCAGATGCATGACAACAGCGGGTCGAACGTGGGGTTGGCTGAAGGCGGCGTGACTGAATTATTTCCATGTCGCCTCCCAAGCCTGTGATAGCACGGCGACATATCCAACCCACCGAGACACCACACACCCCCACAATGGCGACACTAACGGCAACGGCCACGGCGCCCAGGCCGGGCCGCAAGAAGGAGGCCCTGGCGCCCGAGAACGAGCGCTTCCTCCGGTGCTGCGCCGACATCGCCAGCGCGCTGATCGAGGACCACGAGGCCGCGCGCGACGGCCGCCGCGCGCCAAAGGACGTCAACCTGAACGGGCTGCGCACCAAGCTGGCGCGCAAGCACAGGCTGGGCAACATCCCGCCGCTGACCGCCATCATCGCCGCCATCCCCGAGCACTACAAGAAGTACATCCTGCCCAAGCTGATCGCGAAGCCTATAAGTGAGTCTCTGCCAGCCTTGGGGAGAGAGGGTCTGGAGGCGGGGGGTGTGTATACGGTGACGAAGGGGGCGCGGGAAGCTGACAGGCTCGTCTAGGAACATCCTCCGGCATCGCCGTCGTCGCCGTCATGTGCAAGCCCCATCGCTGCCCGCACATCGCCTACACGGGCAACATCTGCGTCTACTGCCCCGGCGGTCCGGACTCGGACTTTGAGTACAGCACGCAGTCGTACACGGGCTACGAGCCGACCTCGATGCGCGCCATCCGCGCGCGCTACGACCCCTTCGAGCAGGCCCGCGGCCGCGTCGACCAGCTCAAGTCGCTGGGCCACTCGGTCGACAAGGTCGAGTACATCATCATGGGCGGCACCTTCATGTCGCTGGCCCCGGCGTACCGCGAGGGCTTCATCGCGCAGCTGCACAACGCGCTGAGCGGGTACCAGACGGCCGACGTGGACGAGGCCGTCGCGGCGGGGGAGATGAGCAACGTCAAGTGCGTGGGGATCACCATCGAGACCCGGCCCGACTACTGCCTGCAGCCGCACCTGTCGGACATGCTGCGGTACGGGTGCACGCGGCTGGAGGTGGGCGTGCAGAGCCTGTACGAGGACGTGGCGCGCGACACCAACAGGGGCCACACGGTGGCCGCCGTGGCCGAGACGTTCTGCCTGGCCAAGGACGCCGGCTACAAGGTGGTGTCGCACATGATGCCCGACCTGCCCAACGTCGGCATGGAGCGCGACCTCGACCAGTTCCGCGAGTACTTCGAGAGCCCCGCCTTCCGCACCGACGGGCTCAAGATCTACCCGACCCTGGTCATCCGCGGCACGGGGCTGTACGAGCTGTGGCGCACGGGCCGCTACCAGAACTACACGCCCAACGACCTGATCGACCTGGTGGCCCGCATCCTGGCGCTGGTGCCGCCGTGGACCCGCATCTACCGCGTGCAGAGGGACATCCCCATGCCGCTGGTGACGTCGGGCGTGGAGAACGGGAACCTGCGCGAGCTGGCGCTGGCGCGCATGCGCGACTTTGGGACCAGCTGCCGCGACGTGCGCACGCGCGAGGTGGGCGTCAACGAGGTGAAGAACAAGATCAGGCCGAGCCAGGTGGAGCTCGTGCGGAGGGACTACGCCGCCAACGGCGGGTGGGAGACCTTCCTGGCCTACGAGGACCCCAAGCAGGACATACTCGTCGCCCTGCTGCGGTTGCGGAAGTGCACGGAGAAGTACACGTACCGCCCGGAGCTGACGGGCCAGCAGACGAGTTTGGTCAGGGAGCTGCACGTGTACGGGACGGCGGTGCCGGTGCACGCGCGCGACCCGCGGCGCTTCCAGCACCAGGGGTTCGGGACGCTGCTGATGGAGGAGGCGGAGCGGATCGCGCGCGAGGAGCACGGGAGCGCCAAGCTGAGCGTCATCTCGGGCGTGGGCGTCAGGAGCTACTACGCGAGGCTGGGGTACTGGCTCGACGGGCCGTATATGAGCAAGACGCTGGATGAGGAGGGGGAGGCATAGCGCTTGCCGTTAATGAAAATGAAATGAAGCAAATGACGTCAAGCTGCTCGTGTCGTTTGGGGGGAGTAGGTGAGCTCTGTGTTTACGTCGAACGTGACTGGGTAGACAGATTGTATGTCTGCGGTGGACTCAGTGGCCCGTGTGTGTGCAACGGACGTGCCCTGGGTGGAAGGGCTGCTTGTGCCGTTGGGGCGTACGAGGTGAGCCGTGTGTTTGCATTGAACGTGTCTGCGTGAGTAGAAGACAAGAGGGCCGGAACGGCAGAGGATACCCCGGTTGTCTACTCGTCTCATAGAGGCGGACCGGAAGCATCGAACCAAAACTCGCGAAACCACACGACCGTTCACCTCAGACCCTATCCAGCCCACCACCCCCTTATACCTTACAGTATTCCACGAGCACCCATGCGTAGGACCAACCATCCTCAGCACACAACACCTCGACACCAAGGCCCAATGCCAAACGTCCAATGACCACAGGCTCCATCAGCACGAGCACCTGCCACCACTCCCCAGCACAGACCAAGAGAAACAACGAACCAAGAAGCACAAGGGCGTTCCATCCCCGGTGAGCACCCCGATACCGAGTATGAGGCCAAACCCCAGGAATCCGTACCCGCAAGCCTCCAGTCCCAACTCAAACCACAAGAAACAGCAGTCACACTTCTCTGCCCCAGGCAGACCACAGGCGCAGCCAATGCGAAGAATGATTAAAGCGCTGCCTTCATTAATACAAGCAAGGCTATGGGTAAAACCCTCTATCCAGAACGCCCCGATTCCCAGTCCCAATCCCAGTCCCAAGCCCTTGTCCGCCGTCTTTCCAGAAGACCGGTTTTTTCGTGTTCTTTCCACAAATCATTTTCCCGTCCAATTTCCTCCTCACAATCCTCTCATCCCTTATCCACGCTGAAAAAAAACCAATTTACACACAAATCCTAAGCATACACGCCCCTCTTGGGCGGGATGGGCGGCGCCGGCTTCTTCGCCCTGCTCGGCGGCGGCGGAGGCGGCGCCTTCCTGTACCCGCCACCACTCACACTGCCGCTGCCCCTGCTCCAGGAGCTCATGCTCGTCGCGGGGCTAACGCTCCTCGCCTGTCCGCCCCATCTAGGGCTCCCCCTGCTGTCATCCGAGCTGGCGTCCTCGTAGTCCGCGAACACGTCATCCCGCGGCGTGGAGGCCGACTCGGTGTTCGAACGCCCCGTGGGCCGCAGCTGAGAGCGCAGATTTGCCACGTTGGACGAGACGGCATTGTTCTGGCGCTCCGCACCGGAGTAGGCCCTCTCGGGGGCGGGGCGCGTGCTGTGGTGCGAGTAGGAGGACGTGTACGACGGGGCGATGCTGGGCGCGATGCTGCTAGCGGTGGACGCCGTTCGGCTTGGGGGAGCAGGACGGGTGACGGGCACATCGGGCGGCGCCCGCCTGGTGCTCCCGCGGGAGGCCACCCGCGGCCTCTGGGGCTGGGGCTCGGGCTCGGGCTCGTACTCCTCGTAGATCTCCTCCGGCACGCGCTCCACGTACGACGACTTCCGCGAGCGCGTCCTAGGCGGGCTGGAGCCGTAGCCGTAGCCGCCACCGTTGCTCCTCGGGGCGATGCCAATGTTGTCCAGCTCGCCCCTCGCGCGCCGCATCTCCTCCGCGCACCGGTCGTGGAAGTCCAGCTGGGCGTCGAGGAAGCCCGTGAGCTCGCGCAGGCTGTCCGTCTCGGCCTCCTTGATGTCCTGCATGCGGCGGAGGACGTCGTCGCTGGCCTCGTCGAACTTAGCCTTCGAGGTGCGCACCTCCTCCTCGAGGCGGTAGTCCTCGCGCTTGGAGCGGCTGGCCTTGGTGGCGGCCGAGTCGTAGGCGAGGCGGCGGGACTCGAGCTTCTTGCGGGCGTTCTGGTAGTCACGCATCATGGCGAGGTTGCGGTTGAGGGACTCGAGCCAAGTGGAAGTCACCTCGGCAGAGTACTGCTCCTGCATGCTGGCGAGGCGCTCGTTTGCGCGACCGACAGCTGTGATGTGTTAGCGACATGATGCTTTGTGGAGAGAAAAAGGAGTGGGACCTACTGATTAGAGAGTTCCCGAAGTCAGAGTCGGCCTCAAAGTCCTCGCCGTGGTTGACCATGATGCGGCCCACGTGGCCGTTGGGCAGGGCCCGCTCGCGGTCGCTGAACAGCTCCTCGCGGCGCGAGGCCCACTTGACGTAGGCGTTCATGGACTTGTGCATGCGCTCCATGCCGTCGATGCGCAGGTTCATCTCGGTCTCCAGGGCCTTGAACTCCTCAGACTGCGAGGTGCGGGCCTCGGACGAGCCCATCTTCTCGCCGGCCCATTGGAAGGCGCGGTCGAACTTTTTCGTGATCTTCATTGTGGTGTGTGTGGGTGTGGGGGAGAGTTGTTGTGTGGTGTTGGTGTTGTCGAGTTGTTGTTGCGGGTGGGTGAAGCGAGAGGTGCGGGCTTATAAGTGGTGTAAGAGCGACCGCAGCGAGGAATGCAGTGTCAAGGCCGTGTCTAGCACTGGAGCAAAAGAAAAGACGTGGACAAAGCGGAGGCGTGGCTGCGTGGGAGGGTTAGTATACTTGTATATGACGATCGGATGTGAGAAAGATGGAACAGGGGCGTTCTGGTGCCGGGTAATGTCCCCGCCTGAACTAAGCGAGACGAAACCAAGAATGCAGCTAGGGAAAAGGGGTGCGCCGTAAAGGAGGGGAAACAAAGTACTTGGACAGACGTGTCGCCCTGTTTCAACAGGAGCACAAAGAGCAGTACCGTTGCCCTGGATATGAGCGACGCCTTTGACGCAGAAACGAGAGACAAAAACAAAGGGCGCAGAAGGGTTTGGTGCAGTTCTCGAAGGGCGTTCAATGGGACAAAGACAGGGGACTCGGGGAGGGATGCAAAATAAGGTGTGCGATGCCAAGACGGGAGCGAAAGTCTGTGGGAGCTTCGATCGAAAGCCAAGACCGGGGATCCAGGTACGGGGCCCTGTCCCCTGCCAGCGCCCGATACGAGCGGCGTGGCGAGATGGGTCCGTGTAGCGCT
Organism: Sordariomycetes sp. S4602; assembly: GCA_023628835.1. NCBI lineage: Eukaryota > Fungi > Ascomycota > Sordariomycetes > Sordariomycetes sp. S4602. The sequence goes on along the minus strand of JAMAJV010000026.1, from coordinate 159,612 downwards.
GGGCGGGCGGGGTTCGCAGATGGAGCGGCAGGCCAATCTTGCCTGTTCTGGGGAGGGGAAACGTTATTACCCACCAACTCTGAGAGACGGAAGTCGAGACCGTGCAGGGATCAGGCCAGCAGCAGGAGCGGTCCCGGTTTGGGGCTATCAAGGAAAGAGGCGCCGATCGCTGTGGGCTCGATATTGGGCTGCGTGGAAGGCGCGACGCACGGGAGGAGGGGTTGGTTGCAGGGACGATCACCGGGACCGGGAAGGAGAGACCAGGCGGGACAAGGAAAGAAAGGATCGCTTGGATATACGTGTGATATGCCGATGAGGGAAGAGGAGGAGTGGGGAGGGAGAGGGACCATGACGATATATAAGTCTGGGATCTGTCAAACGCTGGCCGGGGGGAGAGGCGTCTTGGTCTGGCGCCCGACGTGTGCTCCCACCACCGAGCAGATCGGCCCTTCCACCCTCACCCTCACTGCCTTCAACGCTACGAGAAGTATACGCGCCCCGTGGAAACTCACCACGCTTGCCGCCGAAACCCAAAACCCGCCCCTCGGATCGGGGGCCAGCAGGCCAGGGGAGTGGATGGGAGGAGACGTTTTGCGGACCCGGGCAGTCCTGTGGGGGGCTGGGCGTGGGAGGGCCCCGAACGTGTTTTGGGTTTATCCTCTCTTCTCGCCCGCGATATTATTAGGACGCGTGTGGAGCGGGTGGTGGGCGCCGGGTGGAGACGAGGTGGTGCGTGGTGGCGGAGCAAGGGGTGCGAAAGGTACCAGAAAGCTTGTCTGTCGGGAGTTTGGAGCACGGTGGCCAATCGTGCGTCGGGCCGGGGGGCGGTTTCTTCAGGGGTTTGGTTCGGCCGCAGGGCGATTCTTCAGGGGACGTCCGGCGTGTCGCTGCGGTTAACCAGGCCAAGGCTTCACCGAGGACGCTCGGAACGAATTGTTTGAGGGCTTGGGGGAGGACCTGACGGGGCCATTGAGCCCAGCGGGTACAAGCGTTGTACACTTCCCACCAGCGGTCTCCCCAACCTCCCAGTGCCTCGACTTGGCTTTCTCGGGCGCATGCCAAACGTGCAATGACGTCCAATCGCGCATGCGCCGGCCCGCCCTTCCCAGATTTCCCCTCGCCCGCCCCTGCTCTTGCTCTCTTGACACGGAAAGCTTACTTGACTGGCTGCAGATCTTCGCAGCTCAACTGCACGTGCGGTCCGAGTTCTTCAGGTTTCCGGCCGGCCTGTCGCGCCCAACGTCACGGCCGCTGTTCGACAACGCAAACTGCGCCTCTCGTATGAACCAACGTTGAACTTGCGGTGCATAATAGCCCGATCAGTGTTCCAGGAGAGCCCGAACCCAATCGAAGCCACCCCCCAGTCCCACATCCCATTTCCATTTTCCGTTTTCTATTGATTCCCACCCTGTACAAAAGATGGAGGGAACATTTAGTACTGTACGAGATGAAGAGGCCACATAAAAAGTCAGAAGATGTAGCGGGGCCTTTCTATTCTCGTTCACCGTCGAAACATCCTCCCCACGTGGGAAGCCGCCGCCCCTGCGCATAATACCCTTTTAAAATCGAGCCCCCTACACCACAGTACACTACATACTGAGTGCGTGCACAAACTACGCTAGACGAGATTAAACGTCCCCAGGCGAGGTGGGTTGACACACAGCGTTAGAGGGCGAGTAGCGCGGTTTGAGAAAGAATACCGCCACATGAAACGGGCACTGCCCCGGTGGGTCGGTTTAGGGTCGGGCGCATCGACGGAGGGCGTTGTGGAGCTCTGGTGCCCCTGGGTTCGAAGTGGTTGACAGCTGGGCACGTGAGGGGTGGTTGGGGGCACGCGAGCTGACGTTTTGCGGGACTGCGGGTTGAGGGATATGCGGTTCTTGGTGGGCGGGGGAGAAGCTGTGGTTGGGGGGATGACTCTATGCATTCGAGGTGAGTACAAGATGGGCATCATGGTGCGTGCGTGAAATGGGTTGCAACTGCGAGGCATGCCTCTCCTTGATTCCCCGACCTATGACGAAGCTACGGGCATGCAGTCCAGCCCCCGCTCCCCGCTGACGCTCCGCTCCGCTCCGCAGAGGACGCGGCGAGACTCCGGTGGGATATCCCGGTTGATCGTGAGGGCATTTTGAGCGCGGATTACGTTCGCTGCGTGATATACCCAGTAGTGCCCCAAGTCCAGACTGGCCCCGACGTCATACCCGTGGGTCCCCCCTCCTCCCGCTGCCACTACAGCAGGTCGAAGCTCCCCGCGATATACCGAGTAGCTTCGAGAAAGAGCACCCATCCCCCTTTCTTGCAGCCCGAGACTTCCCATCGTGACGGCGGGGGCTGGGTCCATCCTCATCATCCCCACACAAGACGAGATAGATACCCAAGCGAGGAAAACGAGCTCGTAAGATCGCGTTGATTCGGGTATACGCTTACCACTACCCCATGCTTACTCCCTCCCTCTCAACAGCCCAGCAGTCCGACAGTCCGACAAGGCCCCATCCCCATCCCCCCTCGAACTCATCCCAAAGGCTCATCCCCCCACAGCCAGTTGTGCCCCTTAAACACCCTCCCCTCAGCAAGCCATCTTCAGGATAAACAACCAAACATGAAAAGACCAAAAACCATAACAATGCATTAGCCCCGGAACAAGAAAATGCCCTACATCCCATGTGTTTCCCTCGTTTCGCTCCGTTACCCGCTCGAAAGGACGTTTCTACAAGTAAAAGCTTTCCCACAATCTAAAAAAGACCCTCCTCTCTCCTCAGATTCATGGCCCTCCCCCTGGCCCTCACACGCACGACGGCCCTCACGTCTCAGAATCGGGCTCGGGCGTGTAATCCGTCGGCGTCCCTACAACCGGCGTGCCCCCCGCCACCAATCCCGGGGGGACCGCCGGCGCGGGCGGAGGCGGCAGCGGCACCTGCCCCTCGACTCCCTCCATCGCCTCGGGCTGCTGCTCCCCTCCGTTCACCGCGCCCACGCCCGCCGCCGCCGCCGTGATCCCCACCCACTGCCTGGGCCTGTACCGCGCCGCCTCGCGCAGCCCCTCGTACTCCGGCGCCGTGTTCAGGTAGTCCCGCAGCCGCTTGACGCACGTCCCCGAGAACACGCAGAACAGGCTGCGCTGGTTGTCCGTGAACTCCGGCGGCGGCTCGCGCCCGAACTGCTGGAACTCGTTGCGGAGGAACGCGTGCACGCCCGTCAAGCTGAGGTGCGTGAGACGCGGGCACGCGTTGAGGAGCCGAATGATACTCTGCGATGTGTTAGCTGGGTGTTGTCATGGAACGGGAGAGGCAGAGAGTATCTGCTGGGATACGTACATTCAAGGTGAGGCCCACGCAGTAGCTTAGGTGCACCCTCTCCAGGCTCGACACGTAGTAGTCCTCGCCGATGACGTTCCCGTGGACATCCCGCCGCGTGCGCGCCCGGTGGTTCCGCGCCAGCGCAATTACCGAATCGTCCGTGATGCCGGCGCACTTCACCAGCCCGATCCTCTTCAGCTTCGGTAACGTCGCCAGCCTCATCACCGACGCGTCGGTCAGATGCGTGCAGCACCCCAGGTCGATGTACCGGATGCGGTTGCACGAGTGAACAAGCTTCTTAACTGACTCGTCCGTGATCTGCGTGCAGTGGCCTAGGTGGATGTAGTGTAGATTCTTCCCCAGCTTGGCGATGGCGAAGACGGCGGCGTCGGTGATGTTGCGGCATTTGGCGAGGACCACGTTGCGCAGACGCGGCGTCACCTCGATGATCTTCTGCACGGCGGCGTCGGTGAGGCGCGTGCAGGCCGTGAGGTCGAGGATGCGCAGGTTCTCAAAGGTCTGGTTCGGGGGTAGGGAGAGGAAGGCGTTGTCGTTTATGAGCTCGCAGTTGGCCAGGCGCAGCTCACGGAGGGCGCGGCCTTGGGCGAAGAGCGAGGTAATGGGCGCGTTGGTGATGTTGACGCACTCGTGGAGGTCGATCTCGAGTATGTTCCGGCAGTTGTCCGCAAAGGCCTGTATCGCCTCGTCGTGGAGCTGGTGGCAGCCATTGAGTTTCAGCTAGGCATAGGTTAGCGACGGCGTTCTCGTACACAAATTGGTCAGGGAGGCCAGTGCTCACCCTCTTGATGTAGCGACAGCTCTGGGCCAGCTCTATCATGCTCTCGTTGGACACCAGATGACACTGCGAGATGTTCAGGCCCTGGAGCCGCTTGCAGTTTTCCGCAATGGTCAGGATGGTCTTTTCCGTGATCTGCGACGCCCCTGATATGTCTAGCGCCAGCAGCGACGAGTTGTTCTCCACCAGTCCCATGATCCCGCCGTCGTGCAGACTGCGACAGTTGGTCAGCGTCAGCCTCTCGACGCGGTTGCACACGCTCAGCGGCATCACGCTCCCGTCGTTCAGGTCGGCGGCCAGCGCGGCGAGGTTCAGCCGCTTGATGAACTCGTGGTAGGCGAAGAAGGGCGGGGCGCCCTTGCTGTCGGCGTGTATGGCGCGGCAGATGATCTGGAAGTTGTTCCACGACGAGCACAGCGGGCGGTGCCAGAGCATCTCGACGGCGTTGCGCGCCCAGCGCTTGCAGGTGAGCATGCACTGGAGGACCTCACCGGGCTTCTCGAGCTTGGCGAAGATGCTGATGAGGATCTCGTTGGGGAGGCGGTGGATGGGGGCGAGGTCGAAGAAGGCGTCGTCCTGGGCTGCCGCGGCGGCGGCGGCGCCCTCGGTGACGCGCATGGTCTGTATGTTGGGGATGCTGAGCGACGACTCGGAGTCGTTGCCGCCGAGGAAGAAGTCGGACTCCTCGTTGTCGGCCGGCGCGGGCGACGAGGCGGACGAGGACGACCGCGAGTCCTGGTAGGCCGACTCCATGGCGGTGTCTGGGGCGGCCGCGTCGGGGCCGGGGCCGGGAGTCGGGCTGTTGGCAGCGGCGGCGGCGGCGGCGGCGGCGGCCATGACGTCGAGGGAAGGGGCCGCTGGTCTCATGGCCGAGGGCGGTTCAGCATCGGGGCGGGGACGTGGGTTCATTTGAGGCTGGCGGCGATATTATGGGGCGGGCGCGGCTGTGTCAAAGTTGGGCAGAGGCGGGGGAATGTGGGGGAGATTCTGGCCGGCGGCGTGGTGAGTAAGCTGCCGGCGGGTTAATCCATAAAATACCCGTGATGCACTGGTGGAGTAAAGTATATGTTGGCGGGCAGCGCGGTCGCAAAGGGTCGTGGTAGGATGTCGCGGGTGTTGGTGGTGGCTATCGAGGATTGTTCTGCATGGAGCAGATGTCAAGTTGTGCGGAGCTTCTGTGAGGCTTCGTAATTGCCTTGAGGGAGCCACAGTATCGCTGTGCACAATTTGGCACGGCCCGTCCACGCGAGGGAAGGTGCGGCTGGGCTGGAGTGAGCACTTGGGGCAGGTGACGGATCGAACCCGGGAAATCTTCCGTTGCGATTGACAGGATTGAAGAGGGCCAGTCCACAGTCCTTCCTTGCAGGGCTGCTGGAGTTGCCGGTCGAGGTATTGTGGACGCGGGTCCCGGGTGCGGTTTCAAGGAGACCGTCTGAGCGACCTTATCCGGCCTGACTCGCAGGGCTCAACTGTCCACCGATCTCGCATGCATGCAAAGACCAGGGAGCTATTTTTATCTTCCGAAGCCAATGCAAGGAAGGCGAAAACGATCTCGTCAAGGCAGGAGAGAGGCGGATGTTTGCTCTGAGGTCTGGTGCAGAATGGAAGGGGGCAAGGTACTTAATACCCAGTTTCAGCGCTGCAGCAGGGTTGGCCCCGTCGTATGATGTACTTTTCCAAGACCCCTCAAGTGCGCCATTGGAAGCAGCCTATCACCGGCGCCAGCTGTTCTCCAGTGTGATGTGAATCAGCGGGCCAGCGCGTCTAACACGGCCCCACTTCCAATCATCTCAGAGCAACACCTGAAGAGGGTGTGTGACACTGCTGAATCAAGCTCAGCAAGCGAGTTGGCCATGATCCTCTGTCCGTGTTCCGCACTGGAGATTGCGTATGTTGGATGAGTCAATTTTCTCCAGAGATCCCTTTCTTTATCGGCGTCAATCCTAGTCAAAATTCCCAACGAGCTAGGTTGATAATATTGTCTGGCTCATTCGAGCAGATGGCGAGTCAATGATGTCAATCCGCTGCCTCTAACCGGATGGGAAAACGAGTGCCGAACACTAGACGGCCGAAGCTATAGGAACCGCCATATTAGTCTACCAGGATAAAGGCCAACCGAATTCAATCCCGATCATGAATTCATAGACACAGGGCCGGACATTCTTGGGGTTATTTCCAGTTGCCGGCTGGAAGCCAAGGAGAGCTCGGTTCCATCACGTGCGGACCGTCACCCCTGTGGCTTACGTAAGTGGCATACATCGTCGTCGCGTACCTCGCAGCCTGGGAGCTCTGGGCTGGACTTTTGAGCATCCGCAAACACTGACGGCATCATCAGCTCGAGCGCCGTCCTCGACCTTTCCGCTAATCCCGATCATCGCCCTGTAATCACCACCTCAGTATCAACCTTTGAAGCATCATTTCCTCTGCTTCGTCTCTCTAATCCGGTGTCTGGCCTCGCCACCCAGCCGTCAAAATGGTAAGGCCACCGATAGCTCCCTTTGGGCCATCAAAGCTGACGAGATGGCCGCACAGGGTCAGAATCAATCAGGAATGGGTGGGGGCGACAATAGCAAGGACGACAAGGACAAGAAGGTACGCATATGATCACGTCACAAGAGCCCTAGACCCCCTGCTCACCCGCCCCAACAGAAGGACAAGCCCAACTACGAGCCCTTCCCCCGCCCGACGACCCGCATCGGCCGCAAGAAGAAGAAGGCCGGGGGCACCAGCGCCGCCGCCAAGCTCCCCACCGTCTACCCGACCAGCCGCTGCAAGCTGCGGCTCCTGCGCATGCAGCGCATCCACGACCACCTGCTCCTCGAGGAGGAGTACGTCGAGAACCAGGAGCGCCTGCGCAAGGCCCAGGCCTCCAAGGAGGGCGCCAGCGCCGATCCCGATGACCGGCTCGCCGACGAGCGCGGACGCGTCGACGACATGCGAGGCAGCCCGATGGGCGTCGGCAACCTCGAGGAGATGATCGACGACGACCACGCCATCGTCAGCAGCACGACGGGGCCCGAGTACTACGTCAGCATCATGAGCTTCGTGGACAAGGACCTCCTCGAGCCCGGCGCCAGCGTGCTGCTGCACCACAAGAGCGTGAGCATCGTCGGCGTGCTGTCGGACGACGCGGATCCCGCGGTCAGCGTGATGAAGCTGGACAAGGCGCCGACGGAGTCGTACGCGGACATTGGAGGTCTGGAGCAGCAGATCCAGGAGGTGCGCGAGTCGGTGGAGCTGCCGCTGCTGCACCCCGAGCTATACGAGGAGATGGGCATCAAGCCGCCCAAGGGTGTGATCCTCTACGGCGCGCCAGGTACCGGAAAGACGCTACTCGCCAAGGCAGTTGCCAACCAGACGTCAGCCACCTTTTTGCGTATAGTCGGTAGCGAGCTGATCCAGAAGTATCTGGGTGACGGCCCGCGGCTCGTCCGCCAGCTCTTCCAGGTATGTTCGGTCGTCCCCCGCAACACGACCACAGCTAACGTTCCTAGGTCGCCGCGGAGCACGCGCCCGCCATCGTGTTCATCGACGAGATCGACGCCATCGGCACCAAGCGCTACGAGTCGACGTCGGGCGGCGAGCGCGAGGTGCAGCGCACCATGCTGGAGCTCCTGAACCAGCTGGACGGGTTCGACGACCGCGGCGACGTCAAGGTGATCATGGCGACCAACAAGATCGACACGCTCGACCCGGCGCTGATCCGGCCCGGGCGGATCGACCGCAAGATCCTGTTCGAGTCGCCGGACCAGGTGACGAAGCGCAAGATCTTCACGCTGCACACGTCCAAGATGAGCCTCAACGAGGACGTGGACCTGGAGGAGTTCATCGGGCAGAAGGATGACCTGAGCGGGGCGGACATCAAGGCGATCTGCTCGGAGGCGGGCCTGATGGCGCTGCGGGAGAGGCGGATGAGGGTGCAGATGGCGGACTTTAGGTCGGCGAGGGAGAGGGTGCTCCGGACGAAACAGGAGGGCGAGCCGGAGGGGCTGTATCTTTAGGTGTGTACAATAGGGGTAATAGAGTGTTGGTGTTGGCGTGTACTTGGGTCTGTGTGGGAGTCTGTGATGCATGTGTTGCTCCCATAATGGGCGCGAGGCTATTCCGTCCTTCATGGGACATGTACAGCGAGAGGAGGGTCAGTCCAAGCGAAGCGTCCACCCGACGTGGCCCCTTCCGCGTGCCCTTGACCCTCGATGGGGAAGAAGGACGCGTGCCGTCCGCGAGCGCGGCTTACTTATCTAGGCGCAATATCTTGTCTCTCCGCTGGTGTCCGTAGAGGGCAGGTGTCTACGAGCTGCAAGGTAGAGAAGGGAGGGTTTTGTAGATCATCGTACCGGGTGGTTTGGCGACCCTTCCGCCCATTGTTGCTCCTCTTGAAAACACGTTGTTCATTGTCCGCCTGTCCGCCCTGTTCTCGGACTTTATTTAGACGCCTGAAGGAATGTTCCACTACGCCCCGACTGCTCTCACATGTTAGGTCCTCCTCCACTCCGCATCACTTGTTGACCCTCAGATGCCTGCGGGAAGCCCTTCCATCCAACTACTTCCCCAGGACGTCCCACCCCTTCAACCCGCCCTCGACCACCCTAAATCCAAGCCCAGACCCAACCTACCCCCTCGTACTCAGCCCCGCAGACTGATCATCCACAAAACACCTCACACCCGTCACAAACTCATGGCTCCCGATCGCGTCCTCCGGCAGCTCCGCCAACACCTCGCAAACAGGCACCACCCCAACCCTCACGCACCCCTCCGGCCCCTCCTCTTCCGCCGACCAGTTGAGGACGGGGTAGGTGGCGCGGTAGTACGCGACCCACTGCTCGCAGACGAAGAAGTGGCCCCCGGCGGCGTAGACCAGCCAGGGGTCGTATTCCGCCTCGGAGATGGTGAGGCCTCTTGTTGGGGTGGAGACCGTGACGTCCACGGGGAGCATCTCCGCCTCCCCGTCCCCCTCTCCCTCTCCCCCATCGTCCCCCTCTGCCTCCCCTCCGTCCGCGTCGGGCCCGCTCTCGTCAAAGGCAAAGGCCATAGGAAACCCCTGCTCCCCCACGTCCGTAACGACCGTCGCCTCCCCCGCCGTCCCGTTCTGGTAGAACACGAGCTCCCCGCCGGGGCTCGGCTCCCCCGCCACGGCGCGCGAGCGCCCCGCGCCGGTGTGGATCATGCTCAGCGCCCTCGCGCCCGAGCCGTCGTGCGGGACGAGGAGGAGGTGGAAGCCCTGGGAGGTGGAGACGGGGGGCGGCGTCGCGATCGCGGGGAGGGCGAGGAGGGCTGCTGTTAGGGGCCGCATCTTTTCTTTTTTGATATGGGGGGTTTCTGTGGTGAGTTGTGGGGGTTACTGCTGTGAGGACATTGTTTGGGTGGTTATGGTGTGGTGTGGTGGTTGCTGCTTTATACGGCTGGGTGCGGAGTGTGGACGGGTGCTCGGCAAGGGAGAGACAAGACGCAGGTTGGACGTCATACGCTGGATACGACGTGCTGGATACAACATACAGCATGCGACCCTAGCTACCCTTGGCGCGAGACATGACCCTCGTCCTCTTCGTAAAGAATCACAGCTGAGCACCGGCTTAATATATCCCACCTCACACTCGCTTCCGGGTATTAGGAAAGTCGGAACTCGGGGGGCCAGGGGGCTCCGCGGTTAGCGCCCCCTTTTCTTATCATGTGATTTTCAAGAGCCCTGCTCTTCCCCCTGATTCCCAGATCCGGGGCTGGACCCAGAGTCAGGACCATCTGCCAACGCTCTCCCCGTTTACAGCCCCGTTTCGAACAACAACCAACTCCTTCAGCCTGTTCAAAAGGGGCAGGCTGGAGGAGGGGGCAGTGGTTTTGGGGAGGCCATATGCAGTCCCCACTCTAAAGGGAGACATAGTTCAGACAACAACTGGCAGCAACAAGAAACAACTGTCAATATGGGAAAGCGAGTGGTCGCGTGGCTGAGCACGGGTGGCTTGTGGCCGCTTCCGAGCACCACGTCCGACGTGGATCTCGATACCGATTGCTATTCAGGAACCCCGCCTGAGGCGTGGGCTTGCAAGGACCTCGCGAGGCGTGTTGATCGCCTCCAGAAGTCGCTCATCACCTTAATAGTGAAGTCGCACGAACCCGAACGAGACGCTGCAGATGCCGACAATCTGTTCTGCAGTTGGATCGGTGAGGTCTTCATTCGGAATGCCAGGATCGCGCAGCTTGTGGGCGCTCGTTGAACGGTGGGTGTTGATAGCTACACCAAACCAGCGGATCATGTGCCTCGAGAAGTTTCCATGTACCAGGTTTGAGAATTAAGGCGTAGTAAATTCAATCATTTATATCTCAGCTGTCATCTTTAGGGTTTGTTACCTATAATCAACCAACATACTGACAATACCCGACTGTGGATCCGCTGACAACTGCTTGAACGAATACACTTGTCCAGCGGGAAGAATGATCGTCGTACCCAACGTTTTGCTCCATGCTTCCAAGGCCAGGTTCAATGGAATACCTTTGACTGTCGGCAAACTAGGAAGCTTCAAGAAATTCAAGCCGAACACTCCCAATAAAAGCCAATCGTTCTTGGTAAACAACACGAGGATGCCGCCAACTTTAATAAGGTCGCCAATCAAGTCTGATATTTTGTCGAGGCTCTTCGCAACGCCGTTTGCATCGTGCCACGTCCTGATAGGCACTGCGTCGAGCTTTGGAGCCGTGACCTCGAGTCTTGGTGGGCCATTCCCATTCCCATCAAGAGTGACAGGAATATTGGCTGTCCAACTCATCTCGCCACCAGCCCAAGCACGTGCGGTTTCCGATTTCCCAAGAACCGTGACGTTCTTCTTCCTCTCCTTATACCAGTAGATGTGCCCTGAAATATCGACTGATATTCCCTGCGATGTTGTCGAGAAAGAGACATCGAAGTAAGTCCAGAATTGATTCAGTGAATCACCTCGCACATCGTAGATGCCAAAGTGGTAGCCAGTATCAGTGGGGCTTTTTGCTTCGTCATATGTCTTAAAGGCGCCAAGTTGAATATCCGCACCAGAGATCTGCTCACGCATGCCGGTTGCGTATGTGTCGTAAAAGGTTCTAAGAACCAGGGGCTCCATAAAAGATCGGAAGGAGTAGGTCATCTTGCCATCACCAATGTCCCTTGGTGACAACCAGCTGGAGTCGAAGATGTCGGTCGGAGGATGGCTATCAGGCGGAAGGGCCGAGGACTTGGTGTTGAGGATAAAGTTAAGAGTACTTCTTGGTTGCGCTGCCGGATCAAAGAAGACATTGAACGTGTTTCCAACTGGTTTGAGAGAATCCGGAACATTTGCATCTGGATCTGAAGTTGTCGGGTAACTAGGAACGTAGCCTAAAATGTACGGATTTTCGGCTGCGTTCTTTTTGACATGTCCAAGCCAATCTGTTAAGAAGGTCGAGAACATACTCTTGTAGACATCCTTGATCTTAGGGTCCGTAGTTGCAACTGCTGCAACGGTGCCGAGGAGATCGATATTCTGGAGGTCGCAGAAGATGCGTGAGACGCGAAATCCTTGCGATGTAAATTGCTCCAACTGGTTTCACACAACTTCGGGAATCAAGCCGGTCTGGCTTTCATTGAGAATCTCCGCGAAGCCAACACGGATTGGAATGCTCCACTTCCATCCCGTTAAATTCTGGACCGGTCGAATGTTGCCGGAGAAGATGTCTCGGAACCACCCACTGCCCGACGTAAATTCCACGCCCAGTTGAACCCCCCAACCACTTTCGGTGACAGTGAGTGTAGGAATGTATGTCCCATGCAGGGCGGTATTCACCGGCAGACCGGTCTCGGGGGTTTTGGGAACTTCGTCCCAGCTGTTACGAAGCTTCCCGATTCGATCACCCTCGTCGTCGAACGTCATCTCGATGATGAGGCTTAACAACTGGCAAGCCCCGACCTACCACGCCAAGAGTGTCGACCTACGTATGGAGCCTGTCTCTCTCCTCAACCAACTTGCGTAGTCCACGGTTGATGGCATCGAAAGTGACGGCAACGACCATGTCATACCCTCTAATAGTGAAGATCTCGTGAGGCTTCATGGTCGGAATTGAGGCAGAGTGAAGCGTGTGATTTTAGGTAAAATCGCTGACGGATCTGGGGCAGTTCAGATTGAGATTGGAATTGACCAGAGCGAGAGGGGGTGAGTGAGGCCTATTTGTATAACATGTAAACTCGTTCGGTCTCTATATGACCTCGATGAACATCTAAAATTGGTAGAAAACGGCATGGTGACCAGGCTGAACTTTTGTGGTCCAGTTCAAACTTGGAAGGCTTCAGCTAGTCCCAGTCTATTGAACTATACTTGCAGTTCAGGTTGTAATAGGGTTGCGCAGTTGAGAGCGCCATCGATGACGACTCCGAGAAAACCCGAAAAACATGATCCTATTTTTCTGAGCCCTTAACGCACCGTCACCTTTGTCATTGACGCCCCTAGACCTCCCTCATATCTTGCCAGGATCCGAAGGATAATGTAGTAGTCCCGGCTTAGTAGGCCTGTCCCAAATGTAATGGCCGAAGATCGAATGTTTCCGGCTGGCCCAATGGTCGTGAGCGCCACCAAACACCTTTCAGCTGCTCTTGTTCCCAAAAGATGCCCAGCTAATTACAACAACTATTAGCACGAGCGACGATTGAACAGGGGTACTCAGTATTGTCAGATGATAAGTAGGGCGTCTAGGGATCGTGATCCCCCCCCTCCCATCGCTGAACATATAGCGTATCCCTAGACAAGCTCAAGCCACGACCAGCCACCCAAATGTAAATTCTACCACTATCTTATTTTATCCTGGCGACCTCTATGCTTTTTGGAGCCCCTGCGGGGATGGGATCGCAGGGATGCAGCCTCACCTGATAAGTAGCTTACGAAGGTAAGGGAATTCCCGGTTCGACATTAAAGCTCAACCACACACCCATCACGTCTGTGAAAGGCGTATCGGGCCGTGAGGGCGTTGCCAGCAGTTCTCTAATACAGACGCCCAGCAGGAATATAACCTGATAATGCTGTCTAGGACCCTTTCTAAACCTGATTGTCTAGCTCAGACATTCCCTTAGCTCGAGTATTAAACAGCTACGAATCTCGACTCTCAGAGTTGCGTCGATTGTTAGGATTCCTGCCCCCCCGCCCAACGCTATTCTATCTACAAAAGTCCACACGCGGTTGCCAGAAATTGCGCTCTCTTATAAGATGGGGTGGCTGAAGAAGGTCCAACGGCTTAAGTTCAAGGACCTAGATCCTTTCAACAAGAACTCTTTAGTACGAACCGAGTTAGCCAACATTGACAGACAAGCTCTCCAGCCGATCTGGGACCAGATATTGGAGCCTCTGCTGCTTGACCCGATATCCCGGGCCTACCTGGCATATGTCGTGGCCCAAGCCCAGGGGAAATATAAACCCCTGCCTAGATGGCTAAAGCTAGTCCTTCAAGAGCTCGACCTGTACGACATTGATCTGACCAAAGTCTGTTACGCCGAGGGGATCGACACACTCCAGAAGGACAACGGGATCACATTCGGGTACAACATTCACTTTCCGCGGGCGATCAATCTCGATCGGTACGATGACAGTGCCCGAGGTGACGTACACTGGATGCTCCACGAGCTACAGCACGTCGTGCAATATAAGAGAGAAGGGGGGATCACACCCTTTGTCAACAAGTACCTCGTCCAAACCGGAGTCGGCAGCGTCGAGCATCTTCAACAACTTGGAAAAGGATGGGAGTCTTTCGTGATCAAAGTTCACGATGGTATGCCTATCGAAGTCGAGGCAGAGGACAAGGCCAACAAAACTATCGACATGGTCATGGAGGCCCGAGACGAACTTTCCCTGAATCGTCAGACTCCTTCGGGGCGCAACCTCGGCTCACGGATGCTTCTGCAAAATACTACAATGTATGAGGGCGACTATTTGCAGTCCGAAAACTCGCTGTACCGCTTCATCCTGCAGGGAGATGGTAATGTCGTGCTTTATGCACCGGACAACGAAGTAGTTTGGCAAAGCTCCACAGATGGCATGGGTAAACCACCCTATCGAATCGTGGCACAGGATGATGGTAATGTGGTCCAATATGATGGACATGACACTCCGGAGAACGCTTTGTGGCGGACTGGCACAAGTGGACTCGAGGGACAAGTTCTTATCCTTCAGGATGACCGTAACCTGGCCATATACGCCAGTGGAAACAGGGCTGTGTGGCAGAGCCGTACTTATCCAGGCGGGGGATAACGGCCTATTTGAGAACGGGAACTGCACTGCACTTAACAGGCAATACATTTGACTTTTCCATAGCTGATTAGAATGGCAACAGACAAGCAAACCTTATTGCTATCAAGAAGAGCAATACCAGCACAAATAGGACTAAGGTGCATATCCTTTCAGGGGCTTTAAACTTCCAAAATTTCACCCTACACACAGGGACTGCACTGTATGAGACTGACAGCAGCTTCGACTTTGGCATGGTTGATTGGAACGGCGATGGATCTTGTTACTATCAAGAAGAGCTACACTGGCACAAATAGCACGGAAGTGCATATATTTTCTGTATAGTATAAGCTGAGACATATTCGTATGAGGCTCTTGGGGTCAAAGTAGATTATTTACCTTGAAAAAGAAATCTCCAGATTCATAGCTCGTTCTTATTCAAGTAGTTACATGAAACACTATCTACTAGGTAGTCTTCTTGTACGACTCATCTCTCATCGCACGGCCTGCTCATCCTTTAGCAAATCCTTTCCGGTTGAGCCTGGCTGCCAAAGGGCCGGCATTGACATGTAGCTACTGCAAGTTTCGCTGCGCGCATCCCTCGTAGCGGGCCTCATCGTGACTGTTCGAGCTAAGGGGGTCATGGGCCATCCTCCACGGGCCTCTTCTGCTAGCTCAAAACGCCTGGCCACCTCCTCCACATACTGCTCCTGCGAGAGCCAAATCAAGTGGTTCGAATAGTCCCGCGTGATTCGCATCTTCAAGAACGAGCTAGCCTCCTTGCCCCCTGTGAGCTTGAAGTGGTTCTTGAGCCCTCTCTCAACGCGCTGCCACTCATCCTGGTGCCTCTCGTAGAACATGATCATATAATCCACGAAGAAGAATAGAATAACCTTCCCGTTTGAGAAGACACACGGGTCTTCAAACGCTGCCTTGAGTCCTAACTCTTCGGGGACCCTCCTTGAGCTTCTTATACCAAAGAAGCGGTGACGCGCGCAGCCCGTAGAGAGCTTTCTGGAGCTTCCATAACATCCCACGCTGATAATGCCCTTGTGGGAGCCGGCACAACGCATCATCATCGAGCCAGCTGCACGTAAAGGCTCCCTCCACGAGTGCTGCAAGCGTTGCCGCATAGGTCTCTCTCCCCGTAACTGGCTGGCGGTCCCCTCTCACGCAGAGGCGCGCCTTGTGGTGGTTCGCTGATCAGCCATGTCTGGTGATCCTGCGCGTACTTGTTCCTGGGCTTCTTGCAGCCCTTGATTCCAAACCCCCTGAGGCTCGTGTTCCTGAGCCTCCTGCTGCTCAGCTGGTCCGTATGTCGAGTAAGACAAGAACACTGTATGTACAGTATCCCGGCCAATAAATATTCCTCGGGGCCTTGATTTACGCCAATATTATGGCAGTCGTGGTGAAAGTGCTGAATGAACGAGGCCATAGTAAATCGATTATTCTAGAATTTGTAACTGGGGCTCAGGTTAGGTGGACTGGCCTGATAACGGTGTAAGTTCTCGTTGAGACGTCATATTCTATCGCGGTTTCTTCCCAGTTTAAGGTTGGGAATGCTTCATCTCTAGCCGTTTGCCAGCACCTGGTGGCGCCCTGCGGGTTTCCAAGGGCTTTCACGAGAGGGGCTGGTCATCGTTGCTCCGGCCCAAATTGGACAGGTAGGTGATGCCGCGTAACAGCCTGTAATCCGTCAACTGAAAACGTTTAATCCTTTTCTCTTTTTGCCTTCCGTTTCAAGAAACGGAACAGCCAAAATACATACTTAAAATTTGCTAACCCTCGTCCAGGGTCCAGGTTCCGGCCGATATCCTAATATCTAGCAACGACCACCATACGAAAACACCCTCTGCAAGAGAAATCACACACTGTTAAGACTACGAGGTTCAGACTTGTAGAGTACCCTTTGCGTGGCAGATCTCCCTCCTCCCTTGTCATTAGCCGGCAAAATCACCTTCCAGAAAAGTACTTGCTATTCCGAAAGAAGCTCATAGGATCGGAATCTCTCGCTGCGAATCCCTCACTCTTGGTTTTTCTGGAATTTTCCTGAAGCTAGGCTCTGTGGCCTTCTGATTCTGGAAGCTTTGGGCGACAAACATGGGGGTTAAGGGAAAGTCACGCATGCACCGCTCACTCACATCCAGCCGAGGCCCTCACACCACCTTTCCTCCCCCCCTCACTCGGTGAACCGATGAATTGAAACGCTCTCATTAACTCGTTTCTCGCTCGTATTAACAGTCCCCTCGTCCCCTCCGCCCGAATTTTGAGCAACGCAACACCAATACCCCAAAAACGCCGTATATACCACGAAGAAGCCCACTCCGCCCTCACAGCAACATCCCCCAGACCACCGCCCCCGCCACAACCCCCATCCCGACCCCCAAGCCCCTCCCCTGCACACTAAACGCCCCCACCCCGTCCTCCTCGTCCTCCGCCCCGCGCGTCGCGTTGCTCAGCGCCTCGTCGCACTCGTCGCTCTTCTCCTCGGGGCTGACGGCCGTCGCCTGGCCCCGGAAGTCGCACGCGTCCTCGCTCCTCCCCTGGCCCTTGTAGTACCTGTCCAGCACGTGGCCCAGCTTCTGCTCGCTGTTGCACATGCTGAAGGGCCCGTACCGGCCCTCCGCCGCGTCGCCGTTGATGCCCGAGCAGAGGTTCCCCTCCGCGTCGCAGATGTAGTCGAATATGGCGGCGTACTGCTCCTCGTCGAGGCCCGGCACGGGCACGCACGAGAGCTCGGCGAACATGCACTCGCAGGTCCTCTCGTCGGGCGTGGGCGGCAGGGCCGGGGCCGCGACCTCCCAGGAGTCGGAGATCGGCGGGCACTCCTGCGGGGTGTTGGAGGACCGGTAGTCGGACATGTCGATGAGGGTGGGGTCCACCTCGGACAGGCGGTCGGCGAGGGCCTCGAAGTTCTTCATCCTGGTCGCGTTGCTCTTGTCAACCTCGACGAGGCCTGCGCTCTGGTTAGTATGCGCACGGCCACATGGGGTAGGAGGGAGGGAACCCACCGTAGTCGTTGCGTTCCTGGAAATACATGTACACTATACCGCCCGAAAAAACGTCCGTCATGGGCTCCTTGTAGATGGCCGTCGTCTCCTGGAAGATCCGGCCCTCGGCGCCCTCTTTGCCCTCGTTGCACCCGTACTCGGCGAAGAACACGGGCACCGAGTAGTTGGAGAAGAACTCGATCTGCTTGTCGTAGCCGCTGTCCTTGAGCGAGCTCTCGCCGCACCACTGGTAGATGTTGTACCCCCAGAAGTCGATCGCCTGGCCCTGGTCCTCGCCGCAGTTGAAGTAGTGCGCAATGTCCCGCCGCACGTCCGCGTCGTCGTTGGCCGCGTAGCCCACGTACATCCTCCGCCTCTGCTTCTTGATGTACGCCTTGGTGTCCCTCACCGCCGCCTTGACGTAGGCCGAGGCGGCGGTGTTGGTCTTGTTGGTCGTGACCTCGTTGCCGGCGAAGAAGCCGATGACATTGTCGTAGCGCCCCAGCTCGTCGACGACGTCCTTGTAGCGCTTGAAGAGGTCGACGTCCCACTGCGGGTCGTCCGTCTCGATGGAGAGCTTGGGCTCGCCCAGGTCGGAGATGACGTAGATGCCGGCGTCCTCGAGGAGGGACATGCACACGTCGTGGTCGGCCGTGGGGTCGATGGCGTAGGTGCGGATGGCGTTGGTGCCCAGCTCCTGGAGGAGGGGGACATCGCGGCGGCAGGCGGCCGGGTCGGCGAGCGGGTCGCGGAAGTCGACGTCGTTGACGCCCCGGCCGGCGGCGGACGTGTCCTGCTGGTAGGCGACGCCCTTGATGAAGAATTGCGTGCCGTTTTCGTAGAAGAATTTGGAGCCCTGCGCGGTGTTAGTTCTGGCCGGAGCGGGGCTGTCCTTGGGGTTGGCTGACCTTGATTGTGATGGGGTCTAGGGCAGAGGCGGGCGCGGCCGCGAGGGCCGAGAGGAGGCCCGCGAATAGGGTCCGTCTGAACATGGTGCTGGTGGCCCCGGCGTGGCGGGAGTGATCCGTGAGGGCGTAGATCAGACGGCGATGTCGATCAGAGGGTGTTCGCTGGGGAAGATCCGGGTCCCGCGGGGGATCGCGTCTCGGGAGCGGGTAGCGACAGGAAAGTGGTCCGGTATCCGTACCACCGAGCACCGAGAAGTCGTGGTGTCAGCGTTTCGGCGGCGCACGAAGATTCTCCGAATGATTTAGGAAGCGATGCAAAAACGAGTGACGAGAAGGCGGAAAGAGCGACGCGGTGTCCCCTTAATTGCCCATGGACGCTGAGGCGCGGAACGGAAGGTAAATGAAAGACAGGAGCGAATGTCGTGTCGTGTCGTGTGGTTCGTGTCGGGTATCGGGATCGGCGATGGGAATGGAGCCTGTCTCGAACTTGGATGCGCGAGGAGGAGAAATTAGGCTGTTGTGTCTGGCGGGTTACCTAACCAGGGACAGGGACAGGAGCGCTTCCGGTTGGTGAGAGAGAAGCTTAATCTTGGCAGAGTGCCGGTTCCTGGCGGGCCGTCCAAGAGCGGATGTGGCGCGGAGCTTGGCCGACGTGACGAAAGGTCGACGTGCTTGATCAGGTTTCGCCTGTTTGACAGCGTCACTCGGGAACTCTTGCTCTGTGGAGGAGGGAATCGTGGAGGAAATCCATGAAGAACGCTGTGATGCGTTCGCTCGTCTGCCCTTCTTCGCCGAGTTGATCCGATGTTCGTGCAGCAAAGGACGTCCCTCTCCCCATAGCACCTCAATTTGGCTCGTGACAGGAACCCACTTGGGCTCGGCAGTGGCTTCCGAGTCAGCGCTTGGCCCACTTCCCCAGATCCCGCGCCCGTACGTGCACTTGCCCACACGCAAGTGCTTAAACCAAACTCAAAGTCAATGCGCTTCGTTTCAACATGCTTCAAGAAAAAAGTCCTAATGTCTATTCATTCCGGGTATCAAACTTGCCGGCGAGGCAGCCATTCTATCACTCTAAAAAGCCTTCCCGACCGTGCTCCGAACTCCGTTGTCCCCCAAAAATGTCCCGTACCCAAATCCTAGCCCATCAATCCCGTCGTGTTTGCATCGTGTTTGCAGTCGGTGCCTTAGCGTTGGTATCTGTACCGGTTGTAGTCGCTCTGGAACGAGTCGATCGAGTTCGAGTGCCGTGGCGTGCGCCGCGGCGAGTGCTCGTGCTCATGCTCGTAGTCGTACGCCTCGCGGCGCTGCTCCCGGCGCGGCTTCTTCTTGGGCTTGTAGCCGATGCCGCCGACCTCGTAGAGGACGACGTCCCAGATGTCGTGTATGCTTTTGAAGATGGACATGATGCTGTTTCGAACCAAGTCTCGTCGGTTTGCTTCTTGGTGTATTTGATGTTTTGGCTTCTTTATGATGGAGAAGTATGAGAGGCAACGGGAAATGGATCCGGGCAATCCCGCGTTGGGGACGCCACTTAAATACGTAGTGATTGCGAACCGGCTCAATGAGGCCCATGTCGAGTGGAGATCAAGGCAGCCAATGCGGTGGTAGGAGGATGAGATGGAGGGTGGACTTTGACCTGCCAATTCGGTCATTCGCCTCGGCGGAGCCACGCGCTCAGCCACGCGACTTCCCCTTGCGGCAGTGCGAAGTCCACGCGCAGGCCGGTTGTAGGGCTGCAGGGACCAAGTACGGAGCACCCGTGAACAGCTGGGCGGTGCCTTCTCCACCAAGCACATCTTCACCATGGCGGAGTCAGCTGACAGCAGGCTGCTGGATGAGCGCCTGGCGGCGATCTGGCGGCGGTGCTCAGCTCCACATACATAGCCAGCATGAACCGCAGCTGAGGACCGTCGCCCACGCAGCCGTTCATCAGACCTCGATGTCCGGTCATGTTCGCTTGCCCCTCTCTCGGATGGCTGAGATGCCGCTGGGCTCGTGCTGGTGGTTTCTCCCCGAGCACGCAGACACCCGACACCACTAAACCATCAGGCGCGCAGGGACAGACAAGACACAGGCGTGTCTGAAACACCCGGGGCTTTCAGCTCGATCGGAGCGCCTGTTAAATATTGTGGCTGCAGCAACACGAAACAGCCCGCCTCCCGACCCGCGCAAGCCCCAATCAGCCCAGCGCCGCCGATCGTCGTTTCCTAGAGGCCATGAATGGCCCACGAGCGAACGCATGCTCAGAGTTCGCTCGTATTCCCCTTGCGCTGCGGCATCGGATAGCACGCAATATCGGGAAGCGGAGCTGCCCTTGCGTCGACTGTGCTTCCCCACGATGCCGGGGCAACAGCCTCCAATTAATCGTTCAATGCGCAGGCCGGACCGACCCCAATATGAGCCTGCATCGTGGCCCGCGCTCTCGCCACCAGGGCCCTCCCGGCGCGAACTGCAACCCCAACTACGTCAACCCATCCTCGTCCCATCGTATTCACTTCCCGGGGTCGGGAACCGCGCATAGGCTCCGTCCGTACCACCCAGAACCGCCGGGACTCGTGCCACCTCCTCCGCCCTGTGTGCTACGTCTTACCCTTGGAGCCCTGCGGGGCGGCTCCGGGAGGGGCGAACGGGATCCACGTGGGTATCGCCCTCGACGTTACACCTCCCGGCGCGGGTGGGGGCCTGGGCAGTTGGAGGCGGTCTTGGCCGGGGTGCTCGATCTGTGGAGTCGCAGATTAACCCGATCCGCACGGGGCTCCGGGGGGCTTTCAGCCACGGAATCGGGCGAGAGATCACGCTCTTTCGGTCCGCGTCATCGCGAGTGTCGTGACGTGGCGCGCGACGGGAACTGCCAGCTTTTGGTAATGCCCGCTGCTTTTCTTCTTTCCCGCCAGCCCCGTGCTTCAAAGTGGAAGAGCGGTACGGCATATTGATGGTCAAGATGACCCTGGCGCCACTTTGCATGTCTCATGGGCGCGTCCCCACCAGTGTCTCGGGGATCCAAGGTTACCTGCTGCCTTCCAGAACACAAGCTCAACCAGCCCTTCATGTTTCGTTCGTGCCGCCTACATTAAGAACACGCCAAATAAGCTTCACGAATCACAGAAGAACATCCATCGGGATCTGCACAACCTCTCCCAACCCTCCCTCCACATCCCTCGTAAACTAGCACATAGCACCCGGAAACCAGCCTAACCCCCATATACATGAGACAGCCTCGCCATCGGAAGCCTGCACGCAGATAATCTTTCCAGCTTCCGAAGGCCAGTGGTCAACCCACGGCGGAGATTGGGCTCAAACGGGAGGCCGCATCCCTTAGACGGGCCTCTACAAACAGTTTGCGCCCCGGAACTGAGGCGGCAGCTACCCGGATGGCGACGGGGCCGCCCGGCCAATGGCGTGCGTCAACATAACGTTCCCATTCCCCGCGCGAACTTCCAGACGGGACCTCGAGTGAGGGAGCTGCGCTAGGCGCGGGGCAGGGGGTTGTGCAGACGGAAGGCGGGATCCTCGTGTTGGGGGATGCGGTGCGCCCCTCGAGGGCTGTCTGCATGTCGGGGGTCCGGGAAGCCCCTGGGTGACGGCTCGGAGACTTTCTCCTGCACGACGTTTTGTTTTTGCGGGATGGCGAGGGATGGCTGGTGAGGAGGTGGACTGTGGTTCCGGGACTGTGGAACAATAACATGACGACAGCGCTGCGTGTGCCCCCCTTGTCTCTGCAGGAGTTGATTTCGGAAGGGGAGGACTCTGTCGTGGTTCAAGGGTATAAAGGGGAGCCAAGGAGACGTGCTCAAGGTTGCTTTTCCAGCCTGCTCAAGGGACTCCTGAACAAAGACGCCTACCACTCGTTTTGCACCGTCTCTGGTCTTCCCTTGATCATCTTACAGCAACACACTCTTGTCGACGAATACTCTGCCCACTCTTTTAAGCAGTCTTGAAGATGCACAGCCTCAAGGGAGCGCTCGCGGGCCTGACCCTCAGCCTGATCCTCCTCGCCTCGGAGAGTCTCGCCCACCCCACGCACGGCAAGGCCCTCGGCCTCCGCACCGTCGGCGACACCAGGTGAGTCTGCTCGTCCTGTGCTGTGTTTCCTATACTCCTTTTCCTGACGTTTCTTCAGCCCCGCTGACTGTCCAAGTGGTGGGCACCATGGTTCGTATGGCGGTGACCATGGGAAGGGGGATGGGGGTGCTGGCGGGGAGGGACATGGAGATGGAGATGTAGGTGGGGGCTGGGGAGATGAGGGTGCGGACCATGGGGACGAGGGTCCTGGTGATGGTCAGCATGATGATGCTTCTCCTGAGGGTCCTGGACACGACGATACTTCTCCAGAGGGGCCAGGACACGATGATGCTTCCCCCGAGGAGGGTCCCCACGACGGGGACGTCGGCGGCCATGACGGCTCTGTCGGCGGAGACGACGGGAAGGGGGACGACTGGGGCAGCGGCTACGGCGACGGCGGGGCCGGCTGGAACGACGGGAAGCGCCACGACGACGATAAGGGAGGCGCGGGCTACGGGGACGGCTCTGGGTCCCACGACGACTCTGGGGCTGTTGGTGGGGATGAAGGCCATGGAGACGAGGGCGCTGGTGGTGATGTGGGCCATGGAGACGAGGGGGCTGGAGGCGATGCAGGCCATGGAGATGAAGGAGCCGGAGGCGATGCTGGCCACGGAGATGATGGGGCTGGCGGCGATGCGGGCCACGGAGACGCCGGAGGTGACCATGGCGTTCCCGGCACTCCTGGATACGACGACGCGAGCCCCGCTCCGGGTGACGAGGGCAAGGGCCCAGACGCTCCGGCTCCGGCTCCGGCTCCGGCTCCCGCCCCCGTTCCTGGCGACGAGGGCAAGGGCCCAGACACTCCCGCTCCCGCTCCCGGTCCTGGGGACGAGGGCAAGGGTCCAGACGCGCCCGCTCCCGGGCCAGGTGACGAGGGCAAGGGCCCAGACGCCCCTGCACCCGGTCCAGGTGACGAGGGCAAGGGCCCAGAAGATTCGAGCCCGGTTCCCGGAGATGACGGCAAGGGCCCCGATGCTGGTCCTGGCCCTGGAGACGACGGCAAGGGTCCGGATGACGCGAGCCCTGCTCCTGGAGATGATGGGAAGGGCCCCGATGCTGGTCCCGGCCACGGGGACGACGGCAAGGGCCCGGACGGCGGGGACAAGGGCGGAGATGACGCTAGCCCCGCTCCCGGGGACGACGGTAAGGGCGATGATGGCAAGGGCGGAGGTGACGATGGGAAGGGCGGTGAGGGCGGCGAGGGCGCGGGTGACGACGGGAAGGGCGACTACGACGAGGCCTCGCCCGTGCAGGGCGGCAGCATCGGCGTGAGGGCCACCTTTGGCCTGCTCGCCGGCGCCGCGGCCCTCGCCCTCTAAGGGCCTTAGGAGCCGGATCACGAGCCGTGGAGACGAGGGGGGTATTTGTTATGGTTTGGATTTTCTCCCCTTCTGACTGGGCACCTTTTTGAAAAGTATGTAGTTGAATATATGGCTGCCGGCCTTCTCATACTTGGACCTTTGTTCTGTGAGGTGTTCGTTGGAATGTTCTGGTTTGATGGATTGGGTTGAGGGTCTTCTGGATGGGTGGATGGCGCTGTGGATGGGTGCAACCTGGCTTTTCTGGCGAGGGGGAGCATCAGCACGCTCTCTACCTTACATCTCCGGATGGGAAGGGGAAAGGAAGGTTTTTGAGAGGGATATATGGCCAAGGTGCACCTGGGACGACTGCAATACGTCTCAATTCGTTCATTACTCTTACAAGGTACCGGTCTGAAATCCCCCGGTTTCCATCAGACATCCCGGAACGACTAACAGGTAACCGTGTGGACAGAAACATCACCATCATCCGTAAGTGGCCGTCATAAACATGCATCGTACACGAAGTACCCCAAGGTAGCTTCGCCCTCTAGAAGACCTGGCGGAGGACTCACTCAGGTGTCACCTACCGCTCACCGGTAAACGGGTTAGGCAGATACTCCCCATCATAACCAGATATGCGCTTCCGCTTGTCAGCGAACGGGTTGGGCAGATGCTCCCCAGCACCACCAGCGCCGCGCTTCCGCTTGTTCCTGGCGCTCGGCTCCACGTTTTTCTTGAGTTCCACTTCCTTCTCGGACTTCACGTCCTTCTCGAGCTCCACATCCTTCTCGAGCTCCACATCCTTCTCGAGCTCCATGTTCTGCTTGAATGAGCGAGAGCTCTTGGCCATGTAATCGACGAGATTGGCAGGCCGGACGGCCTCACCCCGGCGGGCGGCATCTGCGGCCTCGTCGGCGGGTGCGACGTTTTGCATCTGGTTGACTTGGTCGCAGAGGCGGGCGACGATGTTGAAGAGCTGATTGATCTGGGCCCTGTCCTCCTCGAGCGCTGCTTGATGGCTCGTGGCGTCTGTCTCGAGCTCGGCCTCGAGGCGCGACACGCGGGCCTCCAGCTCCTTCGCGTCCCCGCCATTCTTCAATTCCTGAGGCGCCGCCTCGCCCTCGGGGGCAGGGCCGGCAGCCTCCCCATTGGCCGCGCTGGAACCCGGCACGCGGGCCCAGTCGCCAATCCCCCAGAGCTCAAAGAAGCGGCCGGTCGCCTTGCCCAGCTTGCCGTCTCGCGCGGAGAAGGCCAGCGCGTAGACCTCTGCTTGGTCGGGGAGCTTGGAGGCCCACGGCCCCCCGGGCGAGGGATCGATTTTGAACAGGTTGTGGATGAGCTTCAGGCGGGCCTGCATACCCATAACCACGGGGTTGGCTTCGTATTTGTGGTTAGGGGTCTTACGCGCGTTGTAGACCTTGGTAATGTGGTCCACGACGCGCAGCATGAAGGCCGATGCGCCCTCGGTGTCGTGCGGTAGCATTCGGATGGCGCGGCTGATGGCGGCGTTCCAGTTAGTGTAGCCGGTCTTGGTCCTCCCCTTGACGTTCTTGGGCTGCGCGATGTGCACCTGGTCGCCGTGGTCGGTCGTGATGGTGAAGCTGATGGACTTGGAGATGGACTTCGGCATGGGCTCGTCCCGTCCCTCCTGGCTGCCTTTCTTCTTTCTGCTGCCCATTGCGGTGGATAAGATGATGGCTTGAGGGAATTTCAAGTGTGAGTAGAGACAGTAAGGTGTAGGATGGTGTTTAATGCGAGGAAACAAGGGACCCGGTGGCGGGAGAGAGGCGAGGATGGGGCCATGGAGTCGACGCGTTGGGCAAGGCCGCTTTACGCATCATCGTTTTCGTGTTTCTGGGTATCTCAGGGGAAGGAGCGTCCTGTATGTGGAAGTGTTGCTTCTTTCCATTGAAGGCATTGTGCTATTGCTGCCTTCCCTTTGTGAATCACAGTTACCCGCCCACAAAAACACCATCCTGCCGTCAAAGCCCTCACATTTGCCCACTCCTCCTCCTCCTCCTCCTCACCAACGCAATCCTGCTACTGCCTTGTATTCTGTCTGCCATTGAAAGACGTCTCTGAAGCTAAGGATCGCCCGTCACCCAGATACTTGAAGAAAATCCAAAGCCAAGCATTGTCAGTACCTCAATCGCTTAAAGGCAACCGAAACCAAGCATCGTCAGTCACTCAATCACCCCAACACATCCAAAGCCAGGCATCGTCAGTCACCCAAAAACAATCGAAGCCAAAAATCTCTACAACCAAAAAAGCCTCGAATAGAAATCCGACGTCATGTCACCTCCCAGCCCCATCCAGTCTCGTTCCAGCAGCAACGCCCCCGAGTCCGGCGCCTCCCCTGTCGCCATCCACAACACCGACCACGACACCGACCAGAAGGCCGCCGAGACGGATGAAACCGAGAACAAGAATCCCGGCAACGATACGGCAGAGAAGGAAGGGGACCTGGTGGAGCACAACAAGCCCGACATGGAGAAAATCCTGGCCGAAGCCGGGATTGACGACCGCGCCGTGCTCGCTCCGGCCATGTTGGAGTTCGTCTCCAACATGCGCCGGATGAACGATGAAGCCGTCGCCTCGGGGACTCTTCCCCCCTGGGGTGACGGCGACCTGAACCGCGGCATGTTCGCGTGGCTCTCGGAGAACTTCGACCTGTTCCGGGAGAATCTCGATGAGCGCCAGCCCGGCGCTAGAGACGACCCGGAGAAGATGGCTCGCTCTCGCGCGGCGTTCGGGCGCCTCCTTGGGGCCATGTTCCCCGAGAAGATGGGGAAGAACTGAGCTCTTTTGCGTCGACACGCGCTTGTCGTTTCTCTCTTTGTAGTTTTTTTTTCTTTTCGCCCGGGGTCGTGCGGTGCGTGGGTTGGAGGAGGGAGAGCAATGGGGCTGGGAAGTTGGGGAGGGGGTTATGAAAGTCTGGCGAGGGGCAAGAGAGGATAGCAAATCTGAGCGGGTGTAAAGCCATGGCTGTTTTCGTATTGTGTCTCCAGTGCGATGGCGATTGTGATATGGCGTCTTCCTGGGCCCACGTTGATAGCCGTATCCTGAGCTCGTAGACTGTGGTTCCGCTGTTCTCCTTGACAGACTGCCTTCTATCATTTCAAGGCTGCTAGAGATGGGTTCTCGATGAAGATCTGGCATACGTTGACCCATGCCACTCGGCCCGTCGTCGCCCTCACGCTCTGACCGTAACACACCGCATTTCTACAGGGATTCCGCCCTCCGCAAACCCACCTCTCGTCTCTCAGGCGCGCTCAAGTGCGCGTCGAGAAATTCTGTCCCGAGTGTAGGAAAAGTCCCACCAACGGTTCCTTCCCTCCCAAGGGAATTCAGTACGCAGATAGCCTGAGGCACCGATAGAGGGGAATTGACATTGACTTTTGGTTTCTGGGACCGCGATAAATACATGTAGTAGCCGTTATGCGCAACTTCCCAACCACATTCAACCACTCTCTCTAACACCGCAAATCACACGTTCTTCTGTCCAAATCTCATTCTACCCATCCGCCTTGAAGTTCCAACACTTCGTCACAATATCATGCTAGCCCGCCAGAATTAGATCAGCACTCCCACCACACTCCAGCTTCGGGTGTAACTTACGAGAGTCCACAGGCCAACCATTCCGTCGCTCGTGGAGTAATCGACCCATTACTGCTCCCCGACCTTCTTGCCGGTGCTAATATCGCTGCCCCCCAAAGTTTCAGTCCCGTGCTCCCCGCTTATACTCTTTTGGATGTGACTTACAAGAGCCCGCGCAGCGTCTTCTTGAAATAGATGGAGTACTTGCACGTCAGGCTATGGCAGTCCCTCATCTTCCTCGGCTTCATGACGCCGTCCGGCCGCTCCATCATCACGAAGCGGCAGTGGTCCACCGGGGGGGAGATCTCGACGTGGGCCATGGTGGGCGGGTCTAACTCGGGTGGGCGTTGTGAGAGGGTTGGTGTTGGGAGGTGGCTTAAAGTTGAGAGCTGTGTTTGGTTGAGGTGTTGGTGTTGCGGGTGCAAGGTGAAGTCTGGAAAGTAAGGTGCCAGGTTCAAGAATTGAGATGCTACCTGCTCTTAAATACTGATTGCTGGAGTATTCGAAGGTTATGGTGAAAGACTCTGCATTGCACTTCTGCTCTGCGATGCGCGCTCGTTCTGCAACGCACTCCTGCTGCATTGCACCCTCTCTGCGAAGCGCTAGATAGTGCACACCCTCTCGCATACAGACCATCCCAGCCTTGGAAGAATAGACAGCACCAACCTCACTAACAAAGCGTTGGGAGGAATCAACACCAGACTGACCAGTCCCTCCTTGGAATACACCACCGGAGAGCCCTTTGTAGTTTTATCATTTTTGCCTATGAGCTATAAGGTCCAACAGCAACTACCAGGAAAATGAGTGGCCCATCTCTAGGCAGAAAGCTGCACTGCTGCTTTTGAAGTTCGTTAAAGGTATTTATTTGCTTTGCCTCATAGTTATGGTATCAAGTTATCACGGAAGCCCCATACAGGCAACAGCTGTGTAAGTATCGGGTGCGGGCAACTGATATAAACTGGGATAGCATATGTCCAAGTGCTTGGCGAATATCCGCCTGGATCACCCACAACGCAATGCAACCCCCAATGGAGTAACTGGCCGATTGGCAAGGCTTCTTCGCACCCTTCAAGAACCCCGCCGTCTCTGCAGTCTTCTTTAGCGTTTGGGTGCGACGGAAAGCAGGCAAGGCTGGTATTAGCGCCACTGAAGTGCTGGCCGAAAGACATGGTGCGTGCTAGGGAGCGCTGGCAGGCTTTCGTATAGTGGTCCAGACTAGTGTACTCTTGGTATTGTCGCGACGTTAGCGTGGTTAACATGATCCACAGAAAACGGGCGAAGGGAATAACCTCCATAGCGCAAAGCTGTCTGCACCACTAAGGAAGAGTCTGGGGACCGCATACAGGCTACCACGCTTCTCGCACCCCTAGAGTGCACTAGAATGGCATGCAATGCATACTTTGTGTGGCTCTATGGTCCTATAGGACCGCATCAGTCCCGTCAGAGCATCCTGGGGGTATTGAACCGTCCGTGGACTATAGGTATTAACCCTGGGAATGGCAACGAAGGAGTGTTCCTGGTTGACAGTCATAAACACGCGCCCTGTGCAAGTAGATATCGAAGATGAATATCTCCTTTGCTATTTTAGATTATATTGCCCTATCTGTCTACGCCCCCGTGTTCAAGTTACCGATGGTGATGCTCTTGATGTTCTGGTACTCGGCCATCCCGTAGAGGCTCCCCTCCTTCCCGTACCCGCTCTCCTTGACGCCACCAAACGGCGCCTCCGGCGCGCTGATCTTGCCCGTGTTCACGCCCACCATGCCGACCTTCATCTTGCCCGCCACGCGCATGACGCGGCTCACGTCCTTGGAGAAGAAGTACCCGGACAGCCCGAACTCGGTGTCGTTGGCCAGCCGCACGGCGTCCGCCTCGGTCTCGAACTCGAAGATGGGCGCCAGCGGGCCGAACGTCTCGTCCTTGGTGAAGGCCATGTCCGGCGTCGCGCCCGACACGACGGTGGGCTGGAAGAAGAAGCCGGGGCCGTCAGGCGCGCTGCCGCCCGTGAGGACCTTGGCGCCCTTGGCGGTGGCGTCGGCGACGTGCTCGCGCACCTTGTCGACGGCGGACTTGTTGACGAGGGGGCCCTGGGTGGTGGAGGCGTCGAGGCCGCCGCCCATCTGGAGGGCCTTGACCTTCTCGACCAGCTTGGCGGTGAAGGCGCCGGCGATGCCCTTCTGGACGTACAGGCGGTTGGCGCTTTCCGAAGACGGTTAGTTGGCCCCGGGAAGTAAAGTATTTGAAATGAAAAGAAAGACTGTAGCGGGATGGTAAAACTCACCAGACGCAGGTCTGCCCGGAGCAGCGGAACTTGCAGAGCATGGCGCCCTCAACAGCAAGCTCGAGATCGGCGTCGTCAAAGACGATGAAGGGCGCGTTTCCGCCCAGCTCCAGGCTCACCTTCTTCAGCGTGCCCGTGGCCAGCTTGGCCAGCATCTTGCCCACTCCCGTCGAGCCCGTGAACGAGAGCTTCTGCACGAGCGGGTTCGTGGCCAGCTCGGTGGCGGCGGCGCGGTCCTTGGTCGGGCAGACCTGGATGGTCGCGGGCGGGAGGCCGGCCTGGAGGGCGAGCTTGACCAGCGCCAGGCACGAGTAGGGCGTCTCGCTGGGCGGCTTGATGACGACGGAGCAGCCGGCGGCGAGGGCCGGGGCGATCTTGCGCGTGATCATGGCGGCGGGGAAGTTCCAGGGCGTGATGATGCCGCAGACGCCGACGGGCTCGCGCACCGTCATCAGGGTCGTGTGGGGGGTCGAGGACGGGATCGTGACGCCGTAGGAGCGCGTCGCCTCCTCGGCGAACCACGCGATGAAGCTCGCCGCGTAGGCCACCTCGCCCCTCGCCTCGGCGATCGTCTTGCCGTTCTCGAGGCTAAGGATGACGGCGACTGCGCGGAAGGGTCAACTCTTCGTCCCGTGGTTTGGAGGGCCGGGGGGGATCATTTAGGGTATGTCAGGGCTTCGAGGCGCACGCACTATCTTCGGCGTTCGCGACGACGAGGTCGTTCCATTTCCTCAGGAGCGCCCCGCGGCTGGCGCCGGTCGTGCTCTCGAAGAACTTGGGCTGCGCTTCGGCGGCGCTCTGGATGGCGGTCTGGAAGTCCTCGAGGGAGCAGTTGGCGACCTGGCCGAGGACCGTGGCGGTGGAGGGCTCTGCAAGCTGGTGTATTAGCGCGCGGGGCTCGGATATAGCTCGACGGCGCCAAGGGAGAGCTTTACGTACCGGACACATCAAACTTGTCCGCCTTGGGGACCCATTTTCCGTCGATGAACGCGTCTTGGATGAACAGGCTAGGGTCGCTAAGCTGTGTGTTCACGGCATGGTCAGCTAGGAGTCCACGGCAGTTGCACAAGGAGAGACTCGTTTCCCCGCTTCGTTGCTTCGTCTACGCATGCTTTGTTCAGGATCACACTTCACAGACTTACCTTCCCAATCGCTTCCGTGTGGTAGTTGCTGCTGTTCGGCGCCATATTGTACCGTAATAAGCTGTATCTGGTGGGAGTGAGTCGGGTATGGGTGCCAGGTGCGGCTGTATGCAGCTCGAACTAGCAGGGAGGGACTCAGATATAAACAACACCAGGTTTGATCTGTAGCTGGGCTGGGCGATTTATCATCTAGGATGTCGATAGTCCCGGACCCCTCCGAGACCGGCTACGAGTAGAAATAGGATTCGGCGGGGGCGAGCCCGGCTTTGTGTCCTTGTCCGCATTTGACCTCGGAACGAGATCCCCTCTGTAATCGCGGGCAGCTTGGCGGCCGAGGTCCTGGGCGGCCGGGTCGGGCGGGCCAATCAGGGTTCCTCGGAGGAGAGACCCGGGAGGGGCTCCGCCAACCCCGCATCGCGTTTGTGCCGCATGCGGAATTCGAGACCCGTCCAGTGACGCGGGGTGGGCCGGTGTGGGGCTAGTGCTTCGTGTAGAAAGCCCTACAGCCCGAGTGCGGCTATATGTGTGTAGTCACATACGAGTCAGATTGTTCTGTTCGATGAACGTGGGGCTGATAAGGAAATGCCTTCTGAGTGCTGTAGAGGCGGATTTCAACAGCCTACCGTGGAACATTGGCCAAGCAGGGTTCAACCGCGCCTCACCCTCGCCACTGCCCGGAGCACCAGGTGACCGTGAAATGCTCTCTTCTTGGTTTCCCTAGATTTCCTCCCGTGGAGGCGCAACACCCCGGCTCAGCCATGGTCTCATCACAGCTTGGGCCTCACCTTGCAATCAAGATCAGTCCTTGGAAGACTAAGCCGGCGGGATCCTCAATGCTCCGGCTAGGGTGTTGCGCGGGGAAACATGAACTTTTATCGAGGCCGCATCTCCTAGGGGCAGCATGTTATTAATAGTCGCCCCGAACCTGCCCCACTTTGGTGCGAAAGCCCCTGTCGGATCTCGCAGGAACATAAGACCTACACTTCTAAAGTCAAGGGTCGGCAGATGAGGATTACAGAAGCTAGGAAGAATATCATACTAGCTGTTCGAGGAAGGTGCTCTTTTTGGAGAATCATGTCTATCCGTACCTCGCCGTGCGTGTGTCACTGCGTTCCTTGTAACAACAAACGGCTATAAGGCGGAAATAACCCCTCGGCTTCTCAAAATATCTCAGCCGCCGGCAATGCTTGTTCCTGGCACAGCTCCACTGCCCCAAATCACCACTGATGGCAACCAACAGCAACAAAGCGGCTATATCCAGAGCACTGAACCCTCATCCCGACTTGTCCGAAGCTGGACAAGAAGCCCTGTAAATCGCCATCCTCAAGAACCACTACGAGAAAACCAGCTCTCCTTAGCACTACGGCCAAACGGACGTATAGAGCTGTTAAGAAAACACTTCGCGCTACCATGATGAACACTGCAAAGTTGACGCTCCTAACCCTCCTGTTGACAACCAAATAACCGGCGCGGCTCCTGCGCTCCAAGAATCATGCGGTCAGCAGACCACATCTGGTCGGTTCTCACAGAGGGAGACTGCCCCAGTCTAGGTCTCTAGCCGGTGCTCCTTGATAGTCTTGCAATACTAAACCCAGCCCTCTTTTCCCCCCAAGGGACTTCTTTCTTCCAGTGCAGAAACAGCGTTTGTTCTCCCGGTCAAAAGGTCCCAGCAGTGGAACGAATTTGTTCTTCTAGGATTAAGTGTCTCAGATCATGGCAAATGCATTGGAAGGCTCAGGCCGCTACACCAGTTTATAAAAATAAAGTAAAGTAAAGCGGAAAGCAAGTCATATAGTAACAGCAGAGAGTTGATGCGATTGTGTTCCTATAGCCGGAAAATGGCCGGTTGGCTGCCAGCTTAGAACAGCTGACGCCAGATCGCCGGCGTTGACACTGGACGAAATCAACGTTGCAATGAAGCAACAGGCAACAACACC
The DNA here is from genome assembly GCA_023628835.1 of Sordariomycetes sp. S4602. Taxonomy (NCBI): domain Eukaryota; kingdom Fungi; phylum Ascomycota; class Sordariomycetes; species Sordariomycetes sp. S4602. The sequence goes on along the minus strand of JAMAJV010000026.1, from coordinate 127,091 downwards.
AAGACTTGACACAACAACCAAGGCTATCAGCCCTCGGAACACGCTAAGAGGTCTAGGTCCACTCTATGGGCTGTCCACATCTTGGTCTAACAGGTCATCACCAAGACCTAGGCACATGCGACAGAAACCAGCATAATGGTGGAATCCATCCCGCCCGCCTACATCCTGCCCAGCTCGCCAAGCCTCAAATGCTCCGACCGCTTCAGCATCCTGGACGAGAGCTACGAAGACAGCGACGGGCTCGTCGCCGTCTGGGCGCTCCTCGTCGAAATCCTCAAAGAGCCTGTCACTGGCGCCGCACAGCTCGTCTCCCTCCTGGACACCATCGCCACCTGCCTCCGCGGCACCTCGGGCGCGGCGGGGGACTACGGCACCCTCCGCACCTTTCTCGAGAAGCGGTCGCCGTCCCTATACGAGGAGGTGTGGCCCAGGATTGTAGACGCGGCGCTGTCGCTGCCAGCGTGCTTCCCGCGGGGGCTCATCCCCGTTCTGCGGCCAGGGGACGAGCTCGCTCTAGATAGGGGCCAGGCCCGGTCCCTCGTCGCCCACCAGCTGCTGTGCACCCTCCGGGAGCCGCCGTGGCGCGACGGGTTCTATGATTTCAGCGTGTGGTACTCGTCGGGGCAGCGGCACCCCCGCGCGGCGGAACTGTACCTGTCCGCCGTGTTCGGGTTCTTCGCCCGACCGCCGCCCGAGGACGGGCCGGTGCGGTACTCGCTGCATTCCTTCCTCGGGCGGGAAGACCGAGACAGCGCGGCTCTGGCGGAGGTCAAGATCTCGCGCTTGGATAGGTTCAGCACGAGGCAGCAGGAGCTCGACTATCAGGGCCCGCACGGCGCCGTCGTCGTCCCGGCGAATAGACACATAGGCTTCGGGAAGAGCGCCACGCAGGAGGAGATCTACGTCGGGAACGCGCCCGAGGCGTGTCCGGCCGTGCTCTTCACCCCGCCGCTGGGCGACGACGAGGTCCTCTCCATCCAGGGCGCGGCTCCGATGTTCACGGTAACGGGCCAGCGGCGGGACATCACCTGGGCATGCCTGCCCGGCGGCTCTAGGCGCGGAGGGAGGATGCTGTTCATGGACGCCCTGGAGCTCGACGAGGTGGTCTCCGAGGGGCCGCCCCCGGACCTGAGGCCGGAGAACATGGAGCGGGAGCTGCGCAAGGCCGTCGCGGCGTTTTCCTCGTGGGGCGGCCCCGGCCGGAGCGTATCGACTGGCCTGTGGGGCTGCGGCGCCTTTGGGGGGAGGCCGGGCGTCAAGATGGGGTTGGTGTGGGCGGCTGCTTCTGTTGCGGGGGTGAGCCTTGAGGTTCTGTGCGACGGGAGCCAGTCTGCCTTTGCGGATGGGTTTGAGAGGTTTGCGAGCGGGATGGCGGGGGCGGGGGTGGGGGAACTCTTGCGTGCGCTTGGGGATATGCGCGGGGATGAGCCTCTGCTTCGGTTTTGACTATAGTGAGCTACGACGCCACTGGGCAACGAGGTATACCATTTGGTGTGGAATACGAGTAGGCTATTCTTCAGGCCATCTACAACCCGAGCAGAAGCGTGTAGAAACATGCTTCTTGCGGTTCTTGTCAGTCTCGTTTTCGGGAGCCGGGTAGCTCACTGACACTAATCGTAACCTCCGGCGCTAGCATGAGTTCATTTGGCATCGGGGATAGAGGTCTTCCGTGAGGCGAAGACCGGTGAAGCGTGCGATAAGGAATAGCTGGTCCTTGACTAGGCGCTAGACTTTGCACATGGGAGGTAAGGTCCGCGTCGAGTAGGGAAAAGAACAGGGAGGAGGAAAACCAGCCGCGCAACAATATAGGCCCATATAACTTTGGAACTAGATTCTATTTCTATCTCAGAGTTCCACATCCGTCAAGATCGGCAGATCAGCGGCCTTTGGGAGAACAAGAGGCTAGAGCTGGCGCCATCCCGCCATCCTAGCGTTCTCGCCATCAAGATCCTCCAGGTACGCCTTCACCTTGACCTCAATCCCCTTCGCGTCGAGCCCGAAGCGGTCGTAGTTGCTGGCGCCCGAGGCGGAGTACCCGTACCCGGTCATCCCGATGCTGGCCGTCGCGTACTTGGCCCAGCCCGTGGCCACGTACTCCTCCACGCTGACGACCGGCGTCCCGTCGCGCGGGAGCACGCCGTCCTTGTACGCCCTGTCCTGCTCGTCGAAGAGCCCGAAGCTCGGGAAGCTGACAACCCGCGTAGGGATTCCAGATTCGGTGAGCGCGTGCGCCGCGGCGACGGCGTGGTGCAGGTTCGTGCCGCAGCTCGCGAACGTCAGCTTGTGCGCCTTGGCCTCCACCACCACGTAGGCGCCCCTCGCGACCTTGTGGCGGTCCGTGCCTGGGACGTCGCCCGCCGGGTCGCGCGCGAGGGACAGCATGGTCGGGCCGCCGCGGTTCCCCAGCGCGAGCATCCAGGCGCCGAACAGCTCCTCGGCGTCGCAGGGGCGGATGTAGCGCAGGTTGGGCATGGCGCGGAACAGCGAGTCGACCTCGACGGGCTGGTGCGTCGGCCCGTTCTGGCCCTCGGCGAACGAGTCGTGCGTGGCGTAGTGGATGACGGGGAGGCCGCTCAGCGCGCCGATCCGCACCCCCGGGGCGGCCTGGCCGACAGGTCAGAAAAGGGGGGCCTGCGGCGGAACTGAGATGCTTGGGGACCCTGGACTTACGTAGAGGTAGAAGATTAGGAAGGTGGAGGTGAGAGGCACGAAGGTGCCCGGGTTGTAGGCGGCGATGCCGTTCGAGATGGCTGCCATGGCGTGCTCGCGGACGCCGTAGCGGACGTAGCGGCCGCTGTGGCCGACCGTCGGGTGGAAGACGTCCTCCGCGGCGTAGGAGAACCTGACCGCGTTGACCAGGTCCGCGCCGCCGCCGCACAGCGCGGGGTTCACCGCCCAGAGCTTCTCCAAGACGGCCCCGTTGGCCACGCGCGTGGCCTGGCCCTTAAAGGCTTTCGCGTCGAATGTCTCCAAGACGGTGCGCCACTCCTCCCCGTAGTCACCAGTCATGGCCTCCTTGAGGTGATCAGCCAGCTCGGCATGCGCCTCGCCGTACTTCCCGACGAGGCCGTGCCAGCTCGCCTCGAGGGCGGATCCATGCTCCTTGCGCTCGCGGAAGTAGGAGAGGGGGCCCTCTGGGATCTGGTGCGTGACGGCCGGGTCCTGGCCGGCGGCGAGCTTCGACTTCTCGACGCTCTCCTTGTCAAAGGCGCCGTGGTGGGCCTTGTGGGTGCCGGCAACCGCGGTGCCGAGGCCAATGACGGTGCGGATGTTGATGAAGGTGGGTTTGCCCGTGTGGATCTTGGCCAGGTTCAGGGCCGAGACGATGGCCTGCACGTCGTAAGAGCCGTCGGGGACCTCCAGGACGTGCCAGCCGCAAGCGCGCATCTTGGTGTTGACATCCTCCGTGTTGATCCAGTCGAGGGGGCCGTCGCAGGTGACCTGGTTGTTGTCGTACAGCACAACGAGGTTGTCGAGCCCCAGGCTCCCGGCTAGGGAAATGGACTCGAGGGCGACGCCCTCCATCAAGCAGCCGTCTCCGACTATGCAGTATATGCGCGACTGTATAACGTCAAAGCCGGGCTTGTTGAAGCGGGCGGCGAGGTTCTTGGAGGCGATGGCCATCCCGACGGCGTTGGCGATGCCCTGGCCTAGCGGGCCGGTGGTGGCCTCGACGCCGGGGACCTCGATCTCGGGGTGCGCGTGGCAGATGGTGGTGTTCCCGCCGGTCTTGGCGCTCCCGTAGCCCTTGATCTCCTCCATCGTCCAGTTGTCGAAGCCCGTCAGGTGGTTCAGCGCGTAGAGGAACATGGCCGCGTGGCCTAGGCCGCGTTGCCAAGACGGCGGTTAGCGGACGTGCCACTGGGCACGGGCTTTTTCGTCTTGCGGAACTCACCGTTGGAAAGCACGAAGCGGTCGCGGTCGAACCAGGCTGGGTTATTCGGGTTGTAGCGCATTACGTGCTTGTAGAGCGCGACGCCGATGGCGGCCATGCCGATGGCGGAGCCGCCGTGGCCGCCGCCATTGTGGTTGCAGATGTCGAAGATGAAGTTGCGGAGCGCCTGCACGGCGCGGTCATCGTCGTCGAGCCCTCTTCGCCAGCCCGTGTTTTGCGTCGGGGGCGCCTCCGTGGTGCCGTTGGTGGCCATGGTTGCTAGATAGTAGACAGAAGTAGGCGTGTATACGTAGCGTGGGTGTGTGTGGTCACTTCGGAGAGGCAGTGAGGGTCTGGGAAGGAATGGAGACCTGGCGGGATATAGGGAGCGACGCTGACCCGGTCGTCGTGTAAGCGCCGGAAACGGCATGCGTGGAGTGCGTATTAAGGGCGCACCGTCTAGGCCGTGTTCCCGTTCCGGCGTCTATGGAGTGCGTTCAGGCCGCCAAGACCATATTTCCTTTTTCGGCGTCTCAAATCCACATTCCTCCGAGCCACCCGCGCGAAGTGTACCAATCGGCCGCCCTGGAAGGCAACATCTACTACTAACGTCCGACCCTCAACCGGCGCCGGGATTAGACTCGTCCCTGGACCCACCCTGCCGCATTCGCGCGAGCTCTTCTCCACGTTCGGGTCAGCCAATCCGACCATTCCCAGGGTCCCTCGCGGGTTTCTTTGCGGACAGGGCGAAGACTCTAGGGGAGATCGAGATCGACTCTCTGTGCGTCGACACTGTCCAGGCCTTGGTCCTCCTTGCAGCCACGACATCGGGTGCAGGAGAGCCAGCCGCAGCTGGCTTCATAGCGGTGTGTTTCCCCCAAACCCAAGAAGTAAAAGGTTACTTGTAATGCCGATTACATGCAGGCATGGCCGCCCGTTTGGCTTTCCATTTCGTGCTGTACCTCGACATGACCTCGTACGTTTCTTCCAAGTCTATAACCCGGGAGAAAGGCGAGCTGCGCCGGGATATCCTTTGGGCTGCGTACATGGCCGACCCGTGAAGTCTCCTTCGCTGTGCAAAGTCTCCTTCGCTGTGCACTATGTCTAGTAATCCGACGTGGAAATGGCATCTGGAGCTTCCATCTCGGTCGGGCGTTCCGTACCAACATGGAGAGCGTGACGATCAGCCCCCCGGACGTCGACAAGAGCGTGGACGCGGTGGGCCAGTGGGTGCCTTATGTGTCGCCGCGATCCTTCGAGGAGGAGGAGCATCTGCCGGACCACGCCGTCGCTTTACACCGGCAGCGGGTTCTGCTATGCGAGATTATGGCGCCCTTGTCTTCCACCTTGTGAATTTCCCATCCCTGTTCTCCCCGCGCGAACAGGACTGGATGTTCATGGGCGGAGACACTACTGCACTTGGATACGGATACTGACAAGTCTCGTGGCTGTTGCTACTGTTATAAGCATGAGGCCGTTCCATTACAGTCTGGGTATATAGTCTGGGTACATGTATATGCCGGCGACCCGGAAAGGTGCCGGGAAGGACCCACAGTGCTGGACTTACACTATCACGTCAGGTATCAACACCACCTATTCACCGCAGGCATCTAAATTTCAGCGTACACAATTTTATGTCATGTGGGCGAAAAGAAAGAATCGGGTCCAGTCACGCTTCTCCTCATCGTAGTGGAGCCTATGAGCATGCACGCCTGGCTCGTAGATCTCCCCTATGTTATCCAACCAGCTCAGGACAGTCCAGCAGGCAGCAGTGCTGCATCAATATGTCTGCTTTTTCCTTTTGCCTGGACATTGTCCAACTCAGCCATCCGCTGTCTGACTTTGAATGGCAATAGCCTGACCAGCGACATGCAAAATACGCGTGCACAGTAGTACTGCTGTTGCTCTCGTTGAAGTACAACCTGTTACGTGAGTGAGATCAGACGGAATCTTGCAGAAGTGTAATAATACCTTAAGGTTTTGATTTTGCCCCCTGGCCGCAGCAGCCTGTACCGGTGTTGCGCCTGTGGTCCCCTCCGCCTGATGTCGTGAAATTCAAGGCGTCTGAAACACTAGGCTCAGGCAGTTGGAGCCGAGGCACTTTTTCAGAATGTACGGGCTGGGCTGGTAGGGCGACGAGTGGCTGTGCCCGTTTTCAGCGCGCTGCGAGCAACAGCCTATCGTCTGGCCGCCTCGCCCAGGGCCCGGCCCGACAGCACCAGCCCTTGGGATGAAGTTAAAAGAAGTTTGACTTGTTTAGCTCTATAACTTTGCCGTCGAATTAGTATTGCTTCCACTTCGCTACTAAAGGCAATTTTGTGCAGGGTTGACGCACCCGTCTTATCTTTGGACGCCACCAGCTACTCAAGCCTGACGAGGGTTCGACCGCTGTCGTGTATTTGCCACAGGACACGGGTGCGTCAAGGCTCAAGGCTGCGCCGACTACGTCAGTACTTGCGTGCTTCTGGCCAGGCTTTCGGGCCGTCGAGAGCCGGGACATGTTGCCATTTTGGGGGGTTGGGGGCCGGAATTCCTTTTTTAGAATGGCGAACCTGGCCACTCATGGTTGCCCGCCGCCCTTGAGTCCGCAGCACAGACGCGGCAGATTCTGCCAATCGGACAGGCCAGTCCCCCGTTTCGAGGCGGTGCTTGCGTCACGGCCGACCCGCGCACCAGACGCATTGCCCACTTTATGCTGGGAAAGGCTGCAGCTTACAGGGTTACGGCAGGGGCAGTGATCCTGGTAGCACAGGGTTGCAGGCTTATAATATATACATAATCCTTCCCCGAATGTGGCTTGGGCCAGCGGGCGGGAGCCCTCTGCTTACCATCTTCTCCACCATGGAACTCACCGACTCCGGCGGTAAGCGCTACGGCCGCGATGGCCTCCGGAGTGCACATTCCACCAACGATTTCAGATGGCCGCCGAGCCCGTCGAACGACGCCAGCATTCGGCCGCTCATGGGCGCCGGCAAGAGGAAACGGCGGTCGTTCGGCAGGCCCGTCGCCGAGGCGGCGCGCCAGGCGTGGAGCGACCTGCGCTCGGCGAGATGGGCGAACTTTGGCCTGTGGTCGCTGTACTGGTCGTCGCTGGCAGCCATTTTGGCGGCCATCTTGCTGCTGTCCACTCCGCTCTACTCCGCCTTTATGTTCCGCGATACATTGTGCCGACCGGACGGCTCCATCGGGGGGGAGTACAACTTTTGGGACTTCTCGGGCTTCTTTGACATATCGCTAGCGGCCGGGTCCTTGACCTTTACCAATGTGAAGATGATAGATATTGCATGGCAGCTGGTGCGCTTCCTCCCTCTCCTCCAGATCTTTCCATAGATTGTCATAACGCAAGCTAATGCCTAAACCCAGGTCGTCGGCCGCGGAGGCCAGGCGCTCATGGGGCTCCTCTCGTGGCGCGTGTTCGCGGATTACATCGCCGCCAAGATGGCGGAATCCCCCATCACGTACTCCACCTTCTGGGTGACGTTCCTCCACCAGGAGCCGACGATCACGTCCACGTACAGGCTCACGCGCGATTTCTGCTTGTACGCGGACACCGGCTCCCCGGTCGCGAGCACCTTCATCGTCGGCAGCGTCGCGTTCGTCCTGGCCTTCCCCACGCTCATGAACTCCATGACCGGGTACGTGTCGAGCAATAGCCCGTACATCCGGGTGCCGGACGGGAGCATGGTTCCCCTCGAGGAGTTCAAGGACGTGGCCTACGTCATCCACGACGGCCGCCGAGTGAACCTGACCGATGACTACCATGTCTTCCACAGCTATAGTACGGCAATCCTGGTATCCCCTGTGACGACCAGGGTCTTGCTATGGGCGAGGCCCCGTGCGTGGTGCGCCTACATTCTGCTAACTTGGTGTATTTAGACGTCACGGGGTTCGAGGGCGAGCCTCATATGCTCAACTGCACAGGCCTTTCCGATGCCTTGGCAGAGGAATGCGCCATGCTGGGCATCGTCTCAAACTGTAGGTCGTCGCCTCCCCCAAAACACCCGAAGGACTCGCTGAGCTGATTCTCGCCCCGCTCGCTTCTCGTGACCAGATGTAGCAGAGTATGGCTTTTACGGCCTCCATGACAAGAGATCGACGTGGATGAAGGAGCACGACGACTTTACGGGCGACTATATTGACATATTGTACCCGGGAATGAACGCAACCGGACTTCGAGCCCCGGCACTAAACATTTCCGCATATAACCTTAACGGCGGCCGAATATACGGAGACGACTGGGTTGACCCGCGGACCCAGAAGCGCCCTTTCGAGAATCTGGGTGAAGAGGACGAGAGGCTTAGCTACGCCGGGAACCTGTACGTCCAGAAGGATCTGGAGGAGAACGGCAAGTGCCAGCCTACGATCGAAGAAGTACGTTGTTCATAGCCCGTGTCTCTACCCTATCACAGCGTAAAACACAAGCCAGATTGCTTACTCCAGGCCTCTCTTTCCGCCCCTATCTCCAGGAATACCAGTGGGGATTCTCCTTCATCCAGGCGTTCATCGTGCTGTGGATGCTGTTCATCTGGTCAAACGGGCTCTTCATCCTGTGGCAAAAGGCCCGCTCCCGCCTTGGCCCCGAGGGCCAGGCCGAGGTCCCGCGGGGCTGGCGCGCCGTCATCGAGCTCTCGCGGGCCATGGAGCGGGAGCTGGACGAGGCCGGCATCGACGTCATGAAGGTGACGGACCGGCAGGCCAAGAGGGACATCCGCGAGCGCCTGCGCGGGGGGGCGGTCTCCCTCGACCCCGGCCTCGCGAGGAGGCAGGCAGGGGACTGGCGCGCCTTCTGGGCGTGGGTGCGGAGGGAGAAGTGGTGGGCCGTTGCTTTTGTGACCGCGGCGCTGGCTTCCGTCGGGTTGATGCCCTGGGTTGGAATTTTGCCCACGCGCCTTGCCGTTTGGTATATTAGTGGCGGGATCCTTGTCGTGGTTCGGTTGGGGAGCACGGCTGGCAGTAGGCTGGTTATGCTTGTTGTTCTGGTCGTGGTGGGTGGCGGCGCGCTGGTCGGGTCCTTTGCATATAGGTATATTTGATGTAATTGTACGCCTTGGGAAGGATAGAACTATTAGAGAGGTCTGGCTTTAGACCATTGTACATCAGATGGCTCTCATCGAGCATGTGTTCCTTGGCCAGCTGGAGGCGTTATGGTTAGGAACAGATACCCGAACTGACATGAAGCAACCTCTTATATCTTACACAGCGGATCTCGGCCTCCAGAGCGCATGCCCCCGAGGGCATACCCGGAGAGGAGCCAACTACCTCGTCGTGACGACGGTGTCTGCCATCGCCGAGTTTCTTAGAGTCAACAGGAGCACATGAGACCCTATATCAGCACGTTCCTCGCCCCTCGGAGTTGGCCTTCCAAAGGGGAGTGACCAAATCGAGCTCCGGGCTGCGTGGAGGTGGTGAATCCAGTATGTCAATAGGTGTCGACTTGGTGTCGGATTGACTGTTTGTGACCAACGGGAGAAATAACCCCGTAAGAGCCGTGGTTTCAGAGTCTGTAGCCAGGGGAGAGGTGATACTAACTTCGGTGACTAACGACCGCAGTCTCTCGCGTTTGCGTTTGCATACCCTCGAATTCATCCCAAGACGATGAATTTGTCTGCGTCACGCCTTCGTCTTGGTGTGTCGAGGTACTCCATTTCACGGCAGAAACTTCCTCGACTACTGATCTGCCTGACCAGGGGAGTCAAAATATTATGAGTCTTGGGGTTCATATGGCAGTCCTCTGTCCTTAAAACTCACTTTCTGCTGCGAAAAGCATCCCGAGGTGATGTTAATGTGCGTCCATTTACGATTCTGGTTGCACGCACCCCCTTCCTGTGGCCCAAACCTCGCTCTGCACGGGGCTATCCTGTCTTGAATGCGGTCGACTGGCTCTTTATTAACTCGACGATACCTCGATGTCATGGAAGAGGCATCACGGGGACCATGTGTTCTCTCATTCCTTGGTCTTTGGGTGACTCGGATGTTGGGGAAAGGGGGAGCGAAGATCTATTTAAGACCAGCCCTTCCCCCTTTCAGGGGATCTTTTCCTCCGCCGGGCACGCATATCCATGCATCCTGGATCTCCCGACAAGATACACTTAGAGATATACCATATATACCTCAGCAGCACGGCACCCTGCCTTCCCCTGCCCTCCAAGGTCCTCCGACCACTAACAAGACGAGCAGGTCAGAATCCCTTATACGATGGTGAAGCGCAACGTCCGGAACCCCCGGGCTTACAAGCCGGCTCGGCACCCCGAGGACACCGTCTTCCCCGAGCCCGACGAGTTCTTGCACCGCAAGGCAGGCAAGAATAGGGGGGGGCAGCGCGCGTCTCGCCGCCGTGGACGGCGGCACTCCAAGCAGGCCGCTGAGTTGGCGGCCCAGGCGGCCAATCGGGTCCTGTCGTCGGATTCCTCCAAGGCCATGAGCACTTCCCGTGGCTCTGGCCCTACTGGTGTCCTGTCTACAAAGGGGGACGAGAAGGGGGAGGAGGATAAAGACACGGAGAAGGGTGCTGAGGCTTAGGCTTCACCTTCGTCCCATAATGGCACCTGAGTCTTTGGTTCTGCAGTTCGTTTTTGACTTGGTTGCCCCCTTTTTGTGAGGCGGGATAGAGGAGTCTGGACAGTGCTTTTAGTTTTGCTCTCCACTCTACTGGACAGGCATGGTGCTTAATACATCGGTTTCTTGAGCTTGGGGCCATCTCATCTGGATCCTGAGAGCTACTGGCCCCTTATCGACAAGTGAATACACGTAACGGGGATAAAATTAGTGTGTAAACAATAGTCCAGCCACAAAGCAGGTTCCTCTGGTCTGTGAGCTGCCTAAATCTCAGACAGGGGCTTCGGGCATACTCGGAAGATAAAAGCCAGGGAATGCCTGGGCTGACAGCGCTGTCCGCGTATATCAACTATAGAGTTCGAAATACACAGGTTTAAAGGGTTATGTTTGATTATAGTAGCTCTATAACCTGCCTAATGTCTTGCTTTCTACATCATTGTTGTTCCCTGAGTGACTCTTGGGTTTCCCGCGGGTACACTGACCCTTTGAAGAGGGATCCTCTATGAAATGAGTGTTAGTATGTCACCCCAAGGATACCACTCCCAGAAGACACAGGCTCTTTTATTCCAATAGTTCCATGTCGTATTGTGGCTCTCTGGCTACAGTTGTGGGTGGGCCACTCAAAGAGGTTCTGCCGTGTGAGCCCTTGTCGCCGTGTAAGTGAGAACCACAACGAGGCCAGCATCCGAGCATCACTTGCCCTGGGCCATCAAAACTGCTCCAAGCATGATTCACTTCCCCCAGTGAGTCCCTTTCTACCACAAATTGGCCATTCTTTTGTGTTTTCCCTTCTCTCCACACCCTCTGTAATCTCAGATCCCATCTCTCCCCCAACACCCAGCAAACAGCAGCAGATCGACAAAGATGGGCAAATCCAAAGGAAACAACGCCTCGGGAAAAGGCGCGACGATGGTAAGCCCAAGCCTTCTCCCAGAATCGGCCCGTTCGGGCGACAGCAGCCTCTAACCTCGACGCGTGGGACAGGGCCGCCACCGCGTCAAGTGCCCGCATGGATACTTCATGTGCTCCAAGACGGACCACCGCTGCCGCGCTATGCGTGATCGGGATGGAAAAGGGCCCCAGGGCGATGGGGGGATGGACGTCAAGGGAGTGCGCTTTGGCAACGGAAAACAGAAGAAGGGCAGTTCCTCCGCTGCGAGGCGGCTCGCGCGAAAGCGCCGGGTGAACAGCCGCCGACGCAACAAAGCCAAGGGCGGCCTCAAAGCCTCAGCCCCCGTCCAGCCAGAAAATGGATCCCACGTCACCCGTGGGGCTGCCTTGAGTGACCAGTCAACAGTCCGCCTCGATGCCAGTCCCGAGCAGGAAAACCGTCGGCCTCCTGCTTCCCGTGCGGACACCAGCCCGCAGGACGTCGACTCCCAGAGTGACGCCTCGAACATTGCCCTTTTTGACGGAGTCCCCGTGGGAGAAGAATACACAGACACCACTTCCGTCTTTTCCGAAGGCCCTGTGAACCCGGACCGCAGAGGTCCACTCTTCGGCTACTCAAAGCAAGAGATTGAGACCTGGCGCCACGCCACCAAGGTCCCCGACAGGCCAGACTGGGAGCGCCTCAGCACCGACCGCCTCCCCCTCCCCCTCCGGATCTCGTCAACAGACATGATAACCGAGACCGCCGTCGCCATCCACACCGCGCGCGACTCGCTCATCCTCGCGAGCAGGTCCCCCACCACAGCCGCCGCCGCCCACGAGACCTCCACGCTCCTCACCCGCGCCCTCGCCCTCGCCCTCGGCGTCGCATCCGGCAGCGTCGCCGCGCGCAACCTCCCGGACCTCGCCCAGCAGCTCATGGACCCCGCCGGAGAAGTCGACGCCGTCTGGGAGCACCTTTCCCCCGAGCTCGCCGAGGTCGGGCTCGCCAACCTGGAGGGCGAGCTGGAGGAGGCGGTGGAGAGGGAGGTGGAGAGGATGGAGGCGGAGGCTTTCGAGATGCGGAGGGATTATGAGTGGGGCCACTTCCCGGGGATGGGCGGCGTGGCGGCGGAGCTGAGGGCGGACGAGTTCAGGGAGCCGCGGTGCGATGGGGAGGCGTCGCATATCCCGGAGAGGGACCTTGCGTTGGAGGCGGATATGTGGTTTGAGATTTGGAGGGAGAGGAGGGAGAGGGGGGAGGCGTTGGGGATGTGGCAGATGGGGGAGGGTCAGGAATGGCCGGCGGACGGGGTGTAGCAGGTTTTCGGGTGGAGATACACGGGGAATAAGACGGGGGGAAGCAAGAAAGGCGCCGGATGGACAGTAGAACGAAGAGTGTTAGAAAAGTGTAGGATACCCTGTTCTAATTTGAAAATATTCAGTAGAGCCCGTAAGCGATGGAAGCTGTCAGCTCGGCTCCTCCCCGTCTCCCGCTCCTGAAGACACCGAGGGGCATGGCCCAGTATCTGGCGGTTCGCAGTGTCGCCCAAGACGCGAATTATCCCGAGTACCACGCAGTAAGGGAATAGCGTAGGGCCTAGCACAGTCCATGCCGAGCGGCGACAGCTCGTTCTTGTAAAGGGTATATTCATCATAAACCGTAGTGACTCCCATAACGCTCGCCCAGTTTTTGTACAGTTACATCACGGCCCATAAACGGTGCCATCACAGCGCCGGCCCAAACGGATCCTCCAGCACCTTCCTCCTCTTGGCCTCCCGCGCCTCCTCGCTCTCAAACACCGCCCCGTCCTCCCCCTTCTTGGCCGCAGGCTCCTTCTTCGTGACCTGCTCCCTCCTCGCGCGCTGCAGCGCCACCAGGTCGAAGCGGTCCGGGTCGCGGCAGCGCTTCAACTTCTTGAGTATCGGCCGCACCGCGCTCCGGCACTCGTCCTATCATCCGTCAGCCTCCACCCGCACAAAAAGAACTCCGACATAGGGTTTTAAAAAAAAAGGGAGGGGTCTCACCGAGGCCCAGTACTCGTCCATCCTCTCCGGCGGCTCCGTCTCCAGCATGGCCCTGCAGCTCTCGATCGTCCGGATGATCTTGCCCCTCACCGTCTCGTGCGCGCCCTCCATCTCCGCGTCGGCGCCCTGCCCGCCCGTGCTGGACGAGAAGCCAAAGGTGCGCTCGAGGGTGCGGCCCGCCAGGTCCGGGTCGGCCATGGAGAGGGCGGCGAACATGATCTGGCTGGGCGTGTAGTGGAAGTAGGCGTCGGTGACGAGGGGGCTGAACTTGAGGATGTGGCGGGCGCGGGCGTGGGCCTTTTCGATGCGGGCGTTCTAGGGGTGTTAGCATCGCGTGGCTCTTCGGGAAGAGGGTGGGACGCGGAGAGGGGGGGTATACCTCTTCTGGGTAGAGACGCCGCAGCTCGAGGATGACGCCCTCGAGGGCGCGGAAGGGGTGGCGCACGTCGAAGCAGAAGCGGATGCCCTGGCAGAGCAGGAACTCGCCCGCCAGGACCTCCTCGGCCGTCGTGTTCGGCAACTTATCCGCGAACCTGCCTTCGCATTAGCACTGTCCCACATTCTCCCCTCCGTTTCCTCTGTGCCACCTACTTCGACAGCCTCTCGTAGAACCCCTCCCCCTTGGAGCCGAAGAACAGGCACGTCTTGAGCAGGCCGGTGGGCGGGTAGGTCATGACCGAGTTGGTCACGTAGAAGCGGCGCATGTGGGCGGCGGCGGAGGCGCGGATCTCGGTGGGCAGCTCGCAGTAGGCGGCGGCGCGGAGGAGCTCGACGATGAAGTAGTCGAGGAGGCGGCGCTCCTCCTCGGGGGTGAGGAAGTCCGGGGTGGGCTGCAGGCGCGTCGCGATGTGGGCGGCGGCGAGGGAGTTGGTCTTTGCGCGGAGGGAGGAGAGGGCCTGGCGCGAGTAGGACCAGAGGCGGAACTGGGTGGACTGGCGGTAGCGGAGGTCCTCGGTCGGGTCCATGGTGGGCGAGGGTGCGGGTGGAGAGGTTCAGGGTGTGGAGTGTGGTGGTTGGAGCTGGGTGAAGAAGGGAGCTTTGCGGTTGAGGTTTGAATCGTGTTGGGAGGCAGCTGAAGCTTCAATTGTTGGAGAATTCAGTTGCAAGCAGCTGCTGCGCCACCTGCCAGTCGGGGTTCAAGCTAAATTGTGGGGCAGTCAAGGTGGGGGCACAGCGTGGGGTTCTTTCTGCCAGTTTAATTTAAGCCTTCCGTGTAAGTTGTTCACGGAGCTCGTCAATCATCAGCGTGCGAGGTTGGGCCTGCAAGCCAGGCTCTTCCAGTTCTCAAGTCTCTCTGCGGAACATTGAAAACGGACCATGGCCAATTTTGAGATATCTTGACAATCCTGACATCCTCTGCTAAACATCACCTCGCAAGCTGCTCACCACCGGATGATCAGATCTGTCGTTCTGTATCCAAAGAGCGACTCCTCCCATCCATATCCATTCGGGTGAACAATGTCGGAGAAGTCAACCAGGACTCCACTCTTCCAATTATTTGCCTTGGGTGTCATGCAATGACTAAAACCGACACGCCAGAAGAAGTCAAGCACGGGCTGCACAGCATCCGGGCTGTTCTCGCCCTCCTCGACGAACTCGTAAACGATCGCGGTGTAAAGAACATCCTCGCGGATGGAACGCTTGACCTTCCCCACTTCTATGTACGGCGGGCGGACCTTCCGCGGCATGCGCCGGTACATTTCCTCGCCGGTAAGCTGCGTCCAGCCGTAGCATCGCCTCATGCGCGGGAGTTCCGTGACCGGTAAGAGGTCGGAGCATCCGGCGGCCTCATTCTGCCCGCGGATCTCGTCCGAGAAGGCGAAGAGGTTGGCCTCGGCCTCTTGTTGCGTCTTTGGGCGCGGGTTGACTAGGACCGGGCCCGGGCTGCGCTTGGCCATGGCTGCCTCCATCATCTGGAGCAGGGCGGCGTTCTGGCACTCCCGCTGGGCGGCGAAGTAGTGTGGAGGGTTGGGTGCCTCAGCATCCCAGAGCTGGAAGAAGGCCGCCGTCAGCGAGGATAGACTGATCTCGCCTTTCCCCAGGGGGCCGGGGGTCGACCCACCAACTTCAGGGCAAAGGTCGGACCGCCTTTTTCAAACCGGACTTTCCAGTTGTAGCCGTCAAGCCCGCCGTCGAACCCCGTGCCGGTTCGCTGGTCGGGCTTCGGGTTGATGCGCTCGGTGAAGGACATGGAGTCGAAATCAAAGGGACACTTCCGGAGACGCGGCGTTCGGAAGTCTTCCAGGGCGCAGCTGGGGGGCGGGCCGTCCAGGAGGTTGTCATCGAGGAATGGCTCGGCCATCTGCCGGCGCCCCTTTTCTCTCCGTTTGGAGATGTAAACGGGCGGGAGGCGGCTTTTCCTGATCACCATGGCCGGCGGAGCAAGCCTTGGGGGGGAATGGATCTTATGTTGCGGGTCGGGGGTTAGGGGCGGAGCGGTTGAGATGGCGGCTTGCAGTGCTCAACCCTGACAGTTCAAGCATTGGTCTATGTGTTTATGTAGAGAAGACCGCCATTCTTCTGCACATGACACTACCGACAGAGGGCGGAGCTCAAGTGCGGCCAGAAACGCCTGCAGCTGCCTGTTCTGACGCACGTGATGGGCAGCGAGGCCCTGCTACCTGCTAAAGGAATCAATTGGGGGCGGTATAATGCGCGTCTCCGTGGCTGACCTTCATAATATCTCATTGACCAGACCTCATCAAAATCGGCAAGCTCAACTGTTACTATGACACGCTTCGTTCCAACCCTCCGCCAAGGAGCACCTCACCTTCAGAAGAACGTCAAGACTCAACTCGGTCAACACAGACGGCTTCCACAAGCAAATTCACTCAGGGCAACCAAAACACAAATGAAGGGACCAGTCTCGCTGTATTCCATTCTCTAGAGCTATCCCTCCCCCCAAATCCTCCTCTTTTAATGATGGGATCGATCCCGCGATGTACATCTTGAAACCCTCCGCCTCCGCAAGCCCGAGCCACCGCCTCCAAAAGAAAACATACAGAAGAGAAGATAAAGTAGCGGCCGTTATATGTGCAAGATAGTAAAAAGAAGCAGTATTGTCAATTAGACAATACAATTTAAAGTTATTCCTCCTCCTGTTCGTGTCCCGTCCCCATCACGCTTCCTCGCCGCATCTCAAACTGGAAGCCCTCCTTTAGCTCTTGAAGAAGTGGCGGAAGACGCGCGAGTTGCCCTGCCGCTTCTCCTTCTCGGAGCCCTCTTCGGCAGCCGCCTCCTCGCCCTCTTCGGCAGCCGCCTCCTCGCCCTCGGCGGAAGATCCCTCCTCGGCACCCTCGGCACCCTCGGCACCGGCCTCTTCCTCTCCAGCAGCCGCCGAGGTCTCGGCCGCCGCGTCGGCGGCGGCGGTCTCGCTCGCAGCTCCCTCCTCGGCGGCAGCGGTGTCGCTGGCCTTGTCGGCCGCGGCGGTATCGCTCGCCATGTCAGCCGCCGCGGTGTCGCTGGCATTGCCGCTGGCGGCCGCCGATTCGCTCATCCCAGCGCTAGTGGCGTTCGCGCCGCTCGCGCCGCTCATGCCGATGGGCTTCGCGGCCGCAGAGGCAGCGGCGGGGTGACCGGCGGGCATCTGGTGGGCAG
Organism: Sordariomycetes sp. S4602; assembly: GCA_023628835.1. Lineage (NCBI taxonomy): Eukaryota > Fungi > Ascomycota > Sordariomycetes > Sordariomycetes sp. S4602. The sequence continues at coordinate 110,167 of JAMAJV010000026.1, read as the reverse complement.
GGGGCATCTGGTGAGCGGGCGGCTGCTGGTGCGCGGGAGGCTGCTGGTGCGCGGGAGGTTGCTGGTGCGCGGGGGGTTGCTTGTGCGCGGGCGGCTGCAGGTGGGCAGGGGCTTGCTGCTCGCATCCACCGTGGGGGCACTGCTGGTGGGGGTTGGCGGCCGCCGCATCAGCTGCCTCGGTGACGGTGGCGGTCACGGTGTGCTCAACGGGGACCTCGACGGTTTTGTGCACGACCTGGGTGACAGGCTGCGTCTGCACAACGTGCTTGACCTCGGTCTTGGTGACCTGCTTTGTGACCGGGACCTCCTTCGTCTTGATCTGCGTGACGGCCACCTCCTTCGTCTTGACCTGGGTGACGGGCACCTCCTGGGTCTTGACCTGGGTGACGGGCACCGTGACGTTGTTGACCTTGGTCTGGATGGCTGTCTGGACCTCGGTCTGGACCTGCGTCTGGACCTGTGTCTGGACCTGCGTCTCGACCTTCGTCTTGATCTTCTCGACCACCGAGGTCACAGTGACGTGCTGGGGAACCGTGACCGTCTGCGTGATGTGCTGGGGCACCTGGACTGTCTTGGTGATGTGCTGCGGCACCGTGACCGTGATGTGCTTCGGGACCTCGACCGTGGACGTGACCGTCTCCGCGGGCGGGCACTGCGCGGCGGGGTCCGCGGCCTCCTGGGGAGGGCAGTGGGCGGGAGCTTCGGCGGCCGGGCACTCTGGTGCGGGAGGGCAGTGGGCGGGTGCCTCGGCGGCCGGGCACTCCGGTGCAGGCGGGCATTCGGCGGCGGGCTCGGCGGCCGGGCACTCTGGTGCGGCCGGGCACTCGGCGGCGGGCTCGGCGGCGGCCTGGAGGCACTCCTGCGGGCACTGGTGCGCGCAGCTCGGCGGCATGTGCTCGGGCATCTTGAACGTGGCCGAGGCCAGGGGCGCGAGGGCGAGCCAAGCGGCCAGGAGAGTTCGTGGCGAATACATCTTTTGAGTTGTTGTGTGTAATACGAGAATAAGACAAAAAGGCAATACAACTAGTAGGTTATAAAGAATGAGATGCCAGCTCTGATAAGTGAGAAGTGAAGGGTAAAAGGGGTGACAAAGACTACCGAAGGGTGGGTGGTCAGAGTCGGATGGCGAAGAGAATGAATGGAAGACGACTTCCCAAGGACTGGCTCGATGTGAAAAAGAGAGTGGAAGATTAAGAGATGAGGAAAGGAGAAAGGGAATGGCCGATCACTGCAGCGCCGAGAGTCTTATACATGATGTTCCCTCCCAAGATTCCGAGGGGCCCTCGGCGTTCCAGCCCTTTTCCAGGGGTGAGGAACGGACATCTGTGCCTTGGCTCTGCGGAGCCAAGCTTTTCCGCTATCCTTTCTGGGAAGGGGCCCCCTTGCCCTTCCGGGTTCACCTTGGTGCCACGACGCCGGAGGGGGGTGGGAGGGGGCATACGGGATCCGGGAATCACATTCTTGGCGTGGCTTCGTTTGGTAACCCTAGTGGGTGTCTCAGGGAGGTGCTCAAGGGGGTACCTGCATGCTGTCAGAGGGTTGCAGAGGCGAGGGGTGGGTCCATCGCCTCGATAACGTAGCTTGGATTAAGGTTGTGATGGCAGCTGGGACGTTGGACGGCCGGGGTCGAGGGACCTGCCACCAAAGGTTAAGCCCCTTGCGCGCGCGAGCCGAGTTGCACCATGCCCTAGCGCAACGCAACCATGGGGTCCCCGAGCGTGGGAAAAAGTGGGTAACTGGCGGTTTTCTCCAACAGGCCCTGCTCTCCCTCCTCCTCAAAAGGGTGGAGAGCTTGAGGGCCGCAGTAGCTTTGTCGCCGGGGCTGCATTTCTGAGACAGGCAGGCCCACCAACCCTGACGCCGCATGTCGTCGCGACCCCCTGCCAAACTCGGGGGCTTTTGGCGAATGACAGGGCCCAGAGTACCAGGGTTCGAGGATCGGCTGCATCCGAGTCCGGCGGTCCCGCCATGCGGCGGGCATTAGTGAGAGGCGGATCATGAGGCGGCCTTATGGCGATAAACCCTGGGTGTGAGGCGTCGATTCGGGGGTGATCGCGGCGATCGAGGCGGCCACGTAGGCTACCCGTGCCGAGATACCCTTGGGATTATCGAAATAGGGGCTGATCAGAATGAGCGAGGGAAAAAAAAAAGAGGCCCGTCGCAAGCTGCTCTGATTCTGTCCAGCGTTGCGCTTGTCCCTTCTATGAACGCATGAACACGCAATGCTGTCATTCAGGGCTGTGCTCCCCACAGCCTCCGCATCAGACGACGTGGGAAACAAGGAAGAAAGGACCCGCAGAGGGGGGGCAGTGAGCGAGGCTTGCTCCCTCGAGTGCAGCTTCCCAAACAACCACGGACACCACCAGCCAGGTTCGCCGGCATTTCTGAGACGCGAGAGCGGGACCGCGGGCGTCCGAGCGGCCGGGGCTTGAGGCTCTGGCCCACGGCGGGAGGGTGGGGGCGGAGGTCTCAGCAGGGGTCCCTCGCGCATGGGGTCCGGCCCTGGGACCGACCTTATTGGTCCCTACGTGTTAAGGTTATCCGGATGGTGGAGAACCCGCCCCCCTGGCGGCCGTTGGACTGACAGGGGAGGCGAAGAGTAGCGTTGTTCGCCCCAGCAACTAGGGCGAAGCCCCCGAGTCTTGTTCGAACTCGAGAGGAGGGGAGAAATCGCGGAATCTCTCAGCGTGTGCGAAAAGAGATGAGAAAGGAATGACTGAGAAAGGGAAGGGAGTGGGGAGCGGCGGCCTGCGACCCAGGATCGCTGGGCGAACCGCCGGCCCTCTTGGCCGGCACATGCAATGCAGGTCCGCCGCATCCCTGTCACCCTTGCCTGCGCCTTGTAGCTCCGAATTCCAGCGGCTCCCGGCCGACGACCGAGCGGTGGCCCAGCCCCAAGACGTGGTCTGCACCCCCGGTCGCCATCAAACCGTTCCCACAGGGGAATGCGAAAACCTCATCCACGCCAAGCTATATCGCCCGTTTCATAAATTTTCGGAGGACACGCGGCGCTGGAGGCCGTTGGGAGGGCCCTGTCGAGACCGGATGGTTCCGGGGTTTCCTTCCCAATGCGAGTTTGATGGCGCCTTGTTCGTTTCCTCCGTTCGTATGGGGAGCGGAGGAGATAGCCATCGGGCTACGCAGAGCATTCCGCCACCACGAATAAACAATGGCACGATCCTTCTCCCATCCCACTTCAGGGAAACGAACCAAAGATAAGGGCGCGCAAAAAAACAACCCTCGCCTCTAGTTGCAGCCACAATCCTCCCTTCCCGAGTCTAGATCCTCTTCCCCCCCTAAACGCCTTATCCCAAGCCCCCGTCATAAAACAAAACAAAATACCACCCTGCGTCTGTCCACCCCCCCGAAAATCGAAGCTCCAATCGTCTCAGAATCGAGCCGAAACGGGAAAGGAGCTGAGGTTATTACCTTCTGATATTCGTCCGAACGGAGGGGAGAGGCCTAAAGCGACCAGGAAAAGGCGGTGGCGGAGGGTTCAGCCCGTTTGATCGCCGGATCCTCCATCTCCTCGCTTCGGCAATGATTTTCACCTCGCTGTCCCGGTAACCCTTCTTGCAAATCCACATTTGACGTTTTGTAGCCCGAAGGGATGTTTTGAAAAGCATTAAGCGAGGTGAAGGAGGGCATTTATTGTCCCGGGAGGGTTCGATACCGGATGGCACCCTGGGACCGATGGGACTGATCACACCGAGATGAAGCCTGGCTGTGGAGCCGTTAAAGGGCCTCGTATCCCCCCGTGGTGGCCGGGGCTCCCCCAGTTCTCCGCAGCCGACTCTTCCGAGAAACGCCAAACGGGCCCCCGGGTGGCCTCCTTCAGATGTAAACAAGAACTAAAGGGAGAGCAGTCATGTTTCGGCCTCTAGATCCGGCCGCGAGAGTGCCATTGGCCAGATAACGGACCGCTCAGTGCCTGCTCCGTCCCCAGATAAGGCATCCTGGCCCCGTTACGGGTCTCTCGCCCCCGACGGAAACTTCGCGGGTGGCTGACCTAGCTCACCGCCGCCACAGCGCTGCCTCGGGGCCTAGTGTGTAAGAGCCGTCCGCCGGCGCGCCATCCTCACGCTATGCGCGTCCCGCGACGTCGCACCCGGTGCTTGACGCCACCGCGCACCTGTCCTCCACGCGGGAGCCATTCTCTCCGGGCGCCACTCGAGCTTGGCTCCGGACAATCAATGGCAAGACCGCGGGGAGACGAACCGGGGGCGCGCGCTGCCAGGGCTAGTTGAACTCTAAGCATTGTTGATGAAAGCTAGCTGCATCTTTGTTAACAACATATGGCCCCCGGCGTCGTCGGTACGACATGAATGAAACCCGTTTTTGGTAAACCCGCCCATACTCCGTATCCCACCCGGTCCCACCGCATAATCATGCCAGCTCATGTTTCCCTTTCCCGCATTAAGCCATCGTCACTGCTTCTCCGGCGCCCGTTTGAAAACCCCGAGGACCCCGTCACTCCCCGACATGGCCCCTCACAGCAAGTACCCATCCGCATCTGCCGTGTTCCTACCATCGTCATTCCCGCCTCCGTTCTGGTTTCCCTGCCCCTCGGCCGCGACCTCCGCGTAGCTCGGCCCGTTGACCCTGGGCCGCTGCGGTCCCCACATCTTCCCCTCGAGGCCGGGGACCCACCCGGAGACCTGCTTGATGAAGATGTAGCTCGAGAGCCCCCAGGCGTAGGCGAAGAAGGCGATGGTCGAGGTGAGCAGCAGGGTGGGCACAAGGATCAGAAGGGCGACGCCGAACCAGAAGAGGGAGAAGAGCAGAGCCGTGCTGAAGGCGAAAATGACGGTTGAGAGGATGAAAACCGAGAAGATGAGGAGGGGCGTAAAGGAGAAGAACAGGTGGGTGAAGATGAGGGACTGGGATGGTTAGCAGCTGTGGTGGGGTGATAGCAAAACATCTCGACCGCAGAAATCCCAAAAAAGGAAATATGAAGGGAGCAAGGACTACGAAAAAGAATGGAGTATGATAGCAACAGTGATGAAAACGACGAGACGGGACATACCGCGAGGAGCGGCCGCTCCTGGGCAAAGTCAATCACAGCGTTGTACGTTTTCTGGCGGGCGTCCGCACTGACCACGCGGTCCAGCTGCCTCTGCGCAAAGGCAAGCAGCCCGGACGCGCCCCGCGTCACGGTGCCCTTGACCGAGCTGTACGACATGACCATTTCCGGTGCAGCGGGTATCTCGCTCGGATTCCGGGTCGATGAAAGAGGCTTGGAAAGGTCACGGATTCGTTGATGGGATTTGAGAATGTGTTGTGTGAGCCCGAGGGAGGGTGTGGAGCTGGCAGCTAGCTGGCGTAAGCTCTGTGTTGCGTCAGCTCCATGTATGCCCAGACGTCATCACGTGTGAGGGGATCGCGACGAGGAAGGCGCGTTGGACGACGTCCCACTTGACGAATTACATTGCTTTTGGTGTTTTTTTTTTCTTCGGGGGTTGAATGCGTGGTATTAAATCGGGCGCCTGATCCCAGTGTAAGCCGGCCGAGGCAGAGACTGGGGAGCTTTCTTCCGGCTTCCCGCTCCGTGTCTCGATCGCAATGAGACAACTCAGACCTTGCAATTGGCTTCGTCTGCTTCAACTTGGAGAAAACAAGTGAGACGTTCTCGATGATCTTCATTAAAAGAGAAACCCTATATTTTCAATCAAGATGATAATCCTGCGAAGAAACAACCCGGTTGCCTGCGCGGCCTTGAACCGGGCACCGAATGGGCCGATCCTTCCAGAAGTGATCTTCCACCTCAGCTTTTCCAGTTCAATCTTGGGTGATTGTCAGACAATAATAGATTTTTATTCATTCAGATCTAAATTTTATCCGCTGCCATGATATGACCGCTGTCACAGCTAGCTTTGCCTTCCTACATCCGCCAGCGTCACTGCATCTCAGTGCACAGCTCCAGCCAAACAATACCACCGGGCCCACCTCAAAGTATCCGGAGCATTCTGCTTGATCACCTAGGGGGACGAGGAGCTTTACCTTGGCCATGCTGTTTCCGTTCGTCAATGGTATCGAGCAGTAAAATCAAGGTTGATGATATTGTGCCAAAATAGGCCCAGCGCATCCGGCGATTCCTGGCCCAGGTTCTCAGGTACAGAGGCCCCCACTGACTTCGAGGAGCTAAATCCAATATCGTCGCTCGTCTTTCCCATTTACGACGGGCTGGCGAGCATGGTATAGCTCTCGGGTAGGAATAGTAGACGGTGAGAGAAGGAAGTGGGTGAAGTGGGGTTTGGAGATGGAACAGGAAGGCCATAGGCCCTTGTGGAGTGTCGAGTGACTTGCCCGCATTTCACCCCATGTATCTGGGGCATCAAATGATTTGGATGGCTCGTGCGGTGGGTATCAATGATACTTAACTACTGCAAACCTCCCTCTTCCAAGCTTAACGCTGTGGATGAGGGGTGGAAATTGAGGACGTTCGCTCCTTCCGCGCGGGCGGGCAGGGCTGGACATGTCAATATCAGGGCAGGAGCCCCTCGGTGTATGGAAACGAGGCAGGATCGAAGGCAAGCTCACGCATTCGAAAACCACACTCTCGTCTCACCACCATCACACCTTCTCTTGACAAATCCTTGGTTTATGCCGGTCCTCCAAGTCTCGTTCTACTTCGGTTTGGTCTTCACATTGGAGTCTCCATCAACACCCTGATCTGAATCTTGATCCCAACCGAACCCATGACCCAAGTCCACAAGTTCCTTCCCTTCATCTTCCCCGGGCTGGGCTCCTTCCGAGGCTCGCCCACTCGGTTTTAACTGGAATAGCTCAGCATTGCCAGCATCGTTGGACCTTCCACTCTCTACAATCTCGCGGAACCCACACTTTCCCCCATCCACCCAAACGCGAAGGCTTTTCTACTCATCGCATATCTTCATCCATACTTTTATATCCAACCCTCTCGCCCCGCGATCCTTTTCAGGCATCAGCAATCGTTTTACTCACCACTGCCCTCCCCTAAGCCACAGGTTACGCTTTGACAGTGGGCGCAATGGGCAACGGCACGGGAGCACTCCTCTTCACAAAGAGGCAAGCAAGTAAATTCCTCCTTTCAAGAACAGAGGCCATTCCAGTTTGCGTCTGGACCAGTTTCAACAGCCAGTTTATTATCGATATCCTGGACATCCTTTCGGTGAACACCTGTAACGACGAACTTTCAGAGTCTCGTCTTTCGAAGGAAGTATGCAGCAGCATGTCTGGTCAATACCTGCCTTCTCGAGACAAGTACCGGGCATACCAGCTGCTTATAAGCCCAGCCGGAATCCCAAAGGACCACCTCTCGACCATCGCTAGTAGTGGTCGATGCTCCCTGCTCACATGGGACCCACTGAACAGCCCGCCAGTAGTTGGCGTACTTGACAGTCAACTCCCTGCGAACAGAAAGAAGTGGATGGACTGGGCTATGTCGCAAAGTATGCTTATGTGTCCCACTCGGGAACAGGTTCAGGCAATGGGGGCGCCTGCTCGCCGCTTCCGAGAAGCCGTCCTGCAGGGCCTACGTGTCGTCAAAATAACACCTGAGTCTATCCACTGGACCCTCGACAACGTCGAGATGAATGGGAATCAATTTGGTCTCGAAAACCACTACGAGAATGAAATTTCTACGCAAGCTGCAACTTTGCGTACACTTCCTGGTCCTGTCGACGGCAACATGGGAGATGAATGCTCTCAAGACGAGCCCGATACCACAGGTCATGAGGACTTGGTGTCCCGTCCCCGGCAGCAGTCCCCTTACCATGAGGCGCAGAGATCCGAGCATCACGGAGAAAGCACTGCCCCGCCACAGCAGGGGCGGGAAATCACCCAGCAGGAACAGAATCCGCAGTCTCAACAATATCCTCGCCAAGAACTGCCATCTGGGCGACGTGGTGAAGGTAATACCCGTCAGCGAGCTCCGCAGCGGACTGTCACCACCGGGCTACAGCAGGAGGGCGCCTCGAACACAGGGCACGAAGGGAGCCCCATCAACCAACTAGCGGAGACGGTTGGCGATTTGAAAGACGTAGTGACGAGGCACACTGAGATCCTGCAGAAGCTCGAGAATACGATGGATATCGACAGGCAGCCCGCGGGGGGCGAGATTGAGAAGTCTGAGGAGAACGGGGGAGCGGCGATTGAAAAGGCTGTCACAAGGGCCATCAAAAAGGCGATGAGAAAAGCAGAGAAGAGGAAGAGAAAGGCAGGAGTTAGGAAGCAGAACCGAGCCCGAGGTGGGTACCGAAGTGGCCGTGGCTAGGGATCTAATGATGAGCAGCGACAGCAGGTGGCTTATGGTGAGCCGGGAAGAGAGGCGTCTTAGTAGCCGGTCGACGGCAGACGGTCCTAGTGACAAGCCGGCGGAATCAGAGGGCAAGTTTCGGATCAAGCCCAAGGGGCGACCGGCAACGAGGAGATACAAGGGGGCGGAGAAGCGGAGGGTAGCCTGGGGAGAACCAACAGGCTCATTGGCAAAGGCAGCTGAGTTGGGGGTGAGAGAAGCAGTTATTGATAATTAGATATTAGGGCTGGAGATGGCAGGGGTCACGGATGGCCGGGGAGTTTAGAGGCCACATGGACAGTTAGAGGAGCGGTCTCTTTCGGAGGACTTACAGGCGTGGATTTACCTCAGTAGGTGAGAAGGCGAGGGCGGCTTGCCGCTTGGAATGTTTCGCTTCCGCGGAGAGAAGCTATTTAAGAGTTACTATGATAAATAAAGCAAAGTATCCTTCAGTGGTCCGAAGCCATGCCTCGTGTTGAGTGATCATGATTGAGTGCCATGGGCCATGAATGACGAGTGTGGAATCTTGTGTTCATTGATAAACTGAGAGCGCCCACCCATCGAGCTCAACGACAAGGTGTCCGGCTCGGTCGAGAACATCTCTTGATCCCCATAGAGACACTTCTTTCTGATAGAGAAGGTTTCCCCAGGGAGTAATGACTGGTTTCGATCCCGACCCTGGCCAAGCGTATCCCGCCGAGACAGCACAGCGTGCCTCTCGATCCTTGGCCTTCCGAAGCCAGACATCACACATCAGGGCCTCCTTCTTTCTGTGCAACAACGCCCACGATATTTTAACAGAACCCTCTGTTAACGACTGGGGCCACCTCGTACTCTCAATGGCCAGAACCTTGGAAGTTTCTCGTCCCGGACCCGTCGAGCTCCGTGATGCTCAACTGAGGGCAGTCGGCTGGGGTGAAGCACCGCCAAAGTTTTGTCGAGCTCAATTAGTGATAACAACATGGCCATTAAGGCGAGCCCACTCTCGGAAGCAAGGGGTGTACCGTAACCATAAGTACTACGAGGCAAACGCCTGCAATGCTGCAGGCACAACCCCCTTATAATCAAACATTATATTGCTATCCCCGTCTTCCTTGCCGGCCATCGTAGCAGCCTTAGATAAAAAAAATGTATAATCGCAGGGGCAGAAACTCGATAAGTTGAAACCCCGGGCCAAAAAAAAGTGCAGACAGCAAAAATCGAACCCAGGGCCCAGGGCCAGTCCCTCCCGAAGGGGTCCGGCCACCGTACCACCCAAACCACTGGGACACCCGGGTTCGGAAATGTGCTCCTGGTAGGTTGGATATGAGAGGTTCTCTCGGACGCTTGGTGATTCATAAGGCAGCAGCCCTTTCGAGCATTGCCAAAGAAGCACATAACCAGTCTTAGGCCTCGCATGCAGCACTACTACACTACTATACAGCCCAAATAGGAGAGAACGCTAGATATTGACATCTGAAAGCTTATGTGGATAATCTACTTTAACGGCTATATGTATGCGTAGGAAGACGTTGACGTACGAGATGCTCTGGGAGGTATATGTAGAGAAAATAAGTGAGGTGTTCATCCAGACCCCACACTGTCAGTTCTTCAGCGTCCGACGCGCTAAGACTAGCGCCCGGTTCCGGCGGACTCAGGCGCGTTCGGAGCGCCGAAATTACTCATCATCAACGGCACGACCTCCTTTGCTTGCACCTGCTGCGTCTTGTCACTCTCATATTAACACAGCTTTGAAGAGCCCAGCAACTTAATACCCAACTCGTACCTGCAGAGGGCGGCAACTCCCCCAGGAATGAACAGCATCTCACGCCGGGTGCAGCCCTGGCTCTGCGCCGCCTGCAAGGGCCCGCGGCGATGGACGTCGTCGCTGCACACAGTCGCCTCGGACCGGCCGTTCCGCATGGCAATCGTCGGCTCGGGGCCCGCCGGTTTTTATACGGCGTACAGGACCATGACCAGGATGCCCCACGCCAAGATCGACATGTACGAGGCCCACGCGGTCCCCTACGGCCTTGTGAGGTTCGGCGTGGCGCCCGACCACCCAGAGGTCAAGGTGTGTGAATCGCCATGAGTTGGGTAGAATCGAAGCCGGAGTGACTAACCGTGCCGCCTTGCGACTGCAGAACTGCCAGGAAAAGTTCGAGGAGGTGGCTTCCTCTCCTAACTTCAACTTCCTGGGCAACGTCTCCATCGGCGGGGTCAAGGACTGGCCCGAGAACTGCAGGGTTGAGCTGAGCTCCCTGCTCAGGCACTACCACGCGGTGACATTTGCCTATGGGGCGGCCGAGGACCGGAACTTGGGCATTCCGGGCGAGGAGCTGAACGGGGTCTTCTCCGCGAGGCAGTTTGTGGGGTGGTACAACGGGCTTCCCGAGTACGCAGGGCTGGAACCGGATCTGGAGGCGGGTGATACCGCCGAGGTCATCGGCCAAGGCAACGTGGCTCTCGACGTCGCGAGAATTCTATTGAGCGACGTCGACGTCCTGCGGAAGACGGACATCACCGAGGGGGCCATTGAGCGGCTCTCCAGGAGCCGAATCAAGAGGGTCCGGGTGGTGGGACGGCGAGGGCCCTTGCAGGTAGGCTCTGCCCCCTTTCATAACAACAATGGCATCGGTGGGTGAGTGCTAACGTATCAACAGGCGGCCTTTACGATCAAGGAAGCACGGGAGCTAATGAAGCTTCCGGGCGTGGGGTTCTACCCCGTAGAGTCCGGACTCATCCCCGATGACGTTTCTGGCATGCCGAGGCCGACCAAGAGGCTGATGGCCCTCCTGCAGACGGGCTCGCCCGCAAAGGCGTCCGAGTCCGAGAGGTCCTGGTCCCTGGACTTTTGCCTCTCGCCAAGGGAGTTCCTCGCGGACCCGAACCGCCCGTCGCACGTGGCCGGGACGACATTCGAGAGAACCACGCTGTCCTCGCCGTCGAGTCCGCACGCCAGGGCTTCCGGGACGGGGGAGCATGTTACCCACGACTCCTCCCTTGTGTTCCGCTCCATCGGGTACAAGTCCGTGCCCCTGGACGGGTTCGCGGAGGCGGGGATACCGTTCGACTCCGGCCGCGGGATCCTCGTCAGCGACGGGCGAGGCCGGGTCGTGCAGGACGCGGAGACGAAGACGCCGCTTCCCGGGGTCTACTGCGCGGGCTGGGTGAAGCGTGGCCCGACGGGCGTCATCGCCTCCACTATGGAGGACGCGTTCGCCACCGCGGACACGATAGCGAGCGACGTCCACAACAAGGCTCCGTTGCTTGACCAGGGCAAGGACGGGGCTCGCCATGGTTGGGAGGGTGTGGAGGCCGATACGTCTCCCAGCCAGCTTTCCCGCGTGGTTAGCTGGAAGGACTGGCAGCTTATCGACCGGGCGGAGAGGGAAAAGGGGAAGGGCGCCAGCAAGGAGCGGATCAAGTTCACCAACACGAGGGACATGCTTGCTCTCCTCGGTTAAGCTCGGAACGCCCGCTGGGAACGCACCGATACTTGGGGACAATTCACCATCCTTGCGAAAGTAATTGTATTATTAGACACATAGACTTCATTCATATAGATGCAGATGTATACATGTCTACGCCTTCTTCTCGATCTTGCTGAACTCCTCCGTGAGCTTGGGGACCTCGGTGAAGAGGTCGCCCACGAGCCCGACGTCCGCCACCTGGAAGATGGGCGCGTCCGCGTCCTTGTTGACCGCCGCGATGACCTTGCTGTCCTTCATGCCGGCGAGATGCTGGATGGCGCCGGAGATGCCGACCGCCATGTACAGCTGCGGCGCGACGACCTTGCCGGTCTGCCCCACCTGGAGGCTGTTGTCGGCGTAGCCGCTGTCGACGGCCGCCCTGGAGGCGCCGATGGCGGCGCCGAGCGAGTCGGCGAGGGGTAGCATGACCCTGTCGAACTCCTCCTTGGACTTCAGGCCCCTGCCGCCTGAGACGACCCTGCCCGCGGTGCCGAGGTCGGGGCGGTCGGACTTGGTCAGGTCCTCGGACACCCACTCCGTGCTGGACTCCGCCTTGGGGTCGACGCCCTCCTCGACGGCCGCCGAGCCGCCCCCGATCTCGGGGAGGCCAAAGGCCGTGCCGCGGACGGTGATCAGCTTGATGGGGTCGGAGGACTCGACGGTGGCGATCGCGTTGCCAGCGTAGATGGGCCGGACGAAGGTCTTCTCGTCCTCGATGCCGGTGATGTCGGAGATTTGTTGCGAGTCCAGGAGCGCCGCGACGCGGGGCATGAGGTTCTTGCCGAAGGCGGAGTGTGTCGCGACCACGTGCGTGTAGCCTCCCTTCTTGATGTTCTCGACCAGTAGCGGGGCAAAGTTTTCGGGCAGTCCCTGTTAGAGGAATGCAGTGTTAGTGAGGGGAACAAGGAAGACGGCCGTATGGTCATTCGCAGAGGACAAGGATCGAGGGGCGTGGTGGTTTCGCACGTACCCTCTCATAAGCGGCACTGTTGACTGCCACGACCTTCTCGAGGCCGTCCGTCTTGGAGGCTTCCTGGGCCGAGCTGCTCGCGTTGTCGCCGGCGATGAAGGCGTGGACCGAGCCGCCGAGCTTCTTGGCGGCCGTGATGGCGCCCAGGGAGCCCTGGTTCAGCTGCCCTTCCCTTTGCTCGAGGATCGCGAGGGTCGAGAGGAGGTGCCGGGTCAGGGAGATGTTGGCGGGGTGGGAGGCCGACTGTAGCCGGCCGATCGTGCGGCCGACGGCCGGCCGGATGGCATTGCGGAGGAGCATTGTTCTCGAACCGGGCTCTCAAAATTGCGACTGAGGCAAGACTGAGATGTGGCCAAGGAACGGCGAGGCGGTAGGTTGTTCAGGGCTCGAGGGGGAAAAGTTGTCGAGCCGCTCGGTGGTTGAAGCTTGGCTGGGACTGTGAAAGTGACGCTTGTTCGCGGGCCGAGGAGCGCCGTCTCCGATTCCGCCCGCTAATTATTCCTTAGTCATCAGTTCATGCTTGCACGCTGGTTGTGAACAATATCATGTGACTGGTGCGTCAAACGCTGTCGCCGTGGCCGTCGGGGGGGTCGACTCAGCTGGCCATGTCAACTGCCCAACTGGAGGCAGTTGCACATACCGTGGCCAATATCCTTCACTCCTCCAATCCAGCGTCGCGCCAAAATTTCAACGCCGAAACGCGCCGCCATCCGTCCCCATCGCAGGTATCGCCTTCCAACAATTACTCGCCCACCCCATCAAGGAGACGGGCGGTAGGATTGTCTTTCGACGTGTGAACGACCCGCGACACGACCCAGCAGACCGGGTCCCGAGAACAAGCGCCATCAGTCTGGCCGGTCGCGACAAAGCTTGAACCCCTGCTTCGACGAAAGGGTCGATTGAAGACGTACGCGACAGCCTCGACTTCCATCAACATGGAGGATTCCGCGGACTTTGGAACCCCCGGCAACACCGAGTCGCCGGGCGCGAACCAGATTCTGGCCCAGCCCCCGCTACTACCGGCTGGCGATGGCTCCGAAGGTAGGTTTTTATTACGCGCGCGTCCTGACTTGCAGCTTTAGCCTTGCTGACCGACCGCCCTCTGCATTAGATGTGCAAATGACGGAGAGCCATGCATCCGAGCCCGCCATCAAACAGGACAGCGAAACCCCCGCTGCGCCCGCCACAGACAACGCGGAGGCAGACTCATCGCGTCAGGACGCCGCGACTGGCCCCGAGGATGCCGTCATGGTCGAGACCAACGACGAGGCCAAGACGGGCAAGGATGGCGAGGAGAACGCCCAAGGGGACGCGGCTGACGGGGCGGGGGAGAAGCAAGAGGTAAAGACGAAGGAGTCTGTGGAGTCGGCAGCGCGCGAGCATCTCATCTCTCAGACCCACGCCATCATCCTGCCGAGCTACAGTACCTGGTTCGACATGACCGACGTCCATGAAATCGAGAAAAAGGCGCTACCGGAGTTTTTCAACAACCGAAACCGAAGCAAGACGCCGGCCATCTACAAGGACTACCGTGACTTCATGATCAACACCTACCGCCTGAACCCCTCCGAGTACCTCACGGTGACGGCCTGCCGCAGGAACCTGGCGGGCGATGTCTGCGCCATCATGCGCGTGCACGCCTTCCTTGAGCAGTGGGGCTTGATCAACTACCAGGTACGAATCAGGTGCTACCGCTCTGTCCCGCGAACCACTAGCTAACAAGCTGCGATAGGTTGACATGCAGCAACGAGCCTCCCACGTTGGGCCTCCCTTTACCGGCCACTTCAAGATCATCTGCGACACCCCCCGCGGCCTTCAGCCATGGCAGCCTTCTGCCGATCCGACAGTACTGGAGGGGAAGAAGAACTATGAGACCGAGCACAAGGCCGCCACGGGGACTGTTCCCAAGAGCGACCTCAACTTGGAGATTGGACGCAACATCTACGAGGCGTCTGCAAAGGGGACGCAGCTCAACAAGGCTGACGGGAAGACCAACGGGGAGACGCCAACGACTAACGGAGTTAGCGGGGCTTCCCTGGAGGACGTCACGAAAGCGCCGATAACCAAGGTGAACTGCTTCCAGTGCGGTATCGATTGCACCCGCACGTACTATCACTACACGAAGAGTGACCCGTCATCCAACACCAAGTACGACCTCTGCCCGAGCTGCTGTCTCGAGGGGCGCATGCCCAACAACCATCTCAAGTCGCAATACACGCGGGTCGAGAACCCCACCTACACCCACTCCCTCGACCGCGACGCGCCCTGGTCCGATGCGGAGACGCTCCGCCTCCTCGAAGGACTCGAGCGCTACGACGATGACTGGGGCGAGATCGCTGAGCACGTCGGCACCCGCACCCGCGAGGAATGCGTGCTCCAATTCCTGCAGCTCGACATCGAGGAGAAGTACCTGGATAGCGACTTTGCCTCCATCAACGCTCCCGTGGGGCTTCCTCTACTCGGCACCCAAGGCGGCCAGCTCCCGTTCAGCCAGGCCGATAACCCCGTCATGTCGGTGGTTGGCTTCCTTGCCAGCCTCGCGGACCCAGCCAGCACGGCGGCCGCGGCGAACAAGTCTGCCGATGAGCTGAAGCGGAGGCTCCGCAGCAAGCTTGGTGAGAAGGAGGACGGCGAGGCCGCCGCGAACGGGAAGGGCAAGGCCGGCGAGGGATCGGATTCCATGGATCTTGATATCAAGGCCACTACGACGCAGACGACCACTACGACTACGACTACTTCGAGCAGCACGGTTGCGTCGATTCCGCTGGCGTCGATCGGCGCGCGGTCCGCCGGGTTCGCGTCGCACGAGGAGCGCGAGATGACGAGGCTCGTCTCGGCGGCGGCCAACGTCATGCTACAAAAGCTGGAGCTGAAGCTCAAGTACTTCAACGACATGGAGGGCATCATCCAGGCGGAGAAGCGGGAGCTGGAGCGGGGGAGGCAGCAGCTCTTCCTCGACCGGCTGGCTTTCAAGAAGCGGGTGCAGGACGCGCAGGACGGGCTCAAGGCCGCGGCGGCGGCTGGCGGGGAGGCGGGGGCGCGCATGGCGCTCGACATCGGCGGCGAGGGCGAGAGGCTCGGGTTCCAGACGAGTGAGGGTTCGGCCGGCGTACAGCCCTTGTCGAGCGAGGGGCAGGTGAAGACGTTCGAGGCATGAAGGGCTGGCGGTCGGAGTCGAGTCGCGTGGCTCTCAGCTTCGGGTGGGCATAGGCGGATCGATTCGCCTGTGACTGTCCGGGGTAGGGGGCCATCGACAGTGGTCAAGGAGGTTGAAAATGCGCGAAATAGCCGCTCTATAATCCAAGGCGTTTGCGAGGACCGGGGAGTGAGGGACGGGGTTCGGATGTTTTTCATTATCTGCCGCGCGGAACAGCGGGTTGCGCGGGTTGTCGGTGCTTTTCTCTCATGCTTGGGTCTGGGCTTGGTTTCTGTGTCAATAAGTGTACTTGTTAGTTGATCAGGGGGTATTTTTATTGATTCCTTTGAAAAACTGCGTTTGTTCTGTGATGCGATTCAATCTGATTAGGCCTTCCCCTGTGGAGGGATACGTTGGGAGCAAGTCGCAGGTGGTCTTGGCGCGGTGATGTCAGTGAGGAGGAGGGAGGGCGGACGGTCGGATCTGGGGTTTGTGGTTTGGGGTGGACCCCAGTGTTGGTGTATCGGGGGAGCGGCCCACTCGATAAATCCCGCAGGCGTCTGGAAGGATTGCGAAGAGCTGTGGAAGGATGAGCTTTGGGAATACCTGTCCGGACGATGGAGGTCCCTCTGGTGAGGCATCATGTGCCAGCCGAGTACTAATATGCTGACAACCAGCCAAGGACATTGGACTTCTAACATGCTCCCGAACCAAAAATCAGAAATCACAATGACGATGTGTTACGAGCAGGCCATCCTTATTCTCCTTCTCCTTCTCCTTCAATCCTTCCGCAAGGCCGGAGCTCAGCCCGTGTTCTGGGCGCCAGCAACGAATGAGCAGACGGTGGGAAGCACATGCATTTCGTCGGGCCAGAGGAGGAAGTGGGGCAGCGGTGGGCCAGGGTCCAAGTGCCCGTGTGCCCCAGCAACGTTGGCGCTTTTCGTGGGGGTGGGGTGGGCCGAGTCAGCGGTCTCCAGTTATGTTCGGCGCGGCGTGCCCGGCTAATTTGGACCTCGGCCCAAGGGACGCACCAGGTCTCACGCGCATCTTGCGTTGTGGGAGAGCTCCCGCCACATCCCCAGCAGGGGGACTGTCTGCTGCGGTCTCCATTCTCCCGAGCTTGCACCGCTACTGTATGTGTGTGTGTACGCGAGGTGGATCGCCTCTCGAAGGGGAGAAGCGTGGGACTTTAGGATGTTTGGCGGTCTGGTATTTTCCAGTATATAGGGAAAGTCCGCCTACTTGTAGAGTTAATTGTAGCGAGATCTTGGATTTTTTTCGAAGCTGTTTCCAGAGAGATTTCCCCAGAGGCGAGAAAGACACTAGCCACACCCCCGCCAATTGGAGGTAATTACTCGGACGGTGCTTGCAGGTACATCCGGACTTGAACCCTCGCGTCGAAACTGCCGCGGTTCGGAGCTCCTGCCCGTCCTCTCAAGGCCGTACCGTCGAGCTCTCATCTCGCTTTTGCCCCGCGCCACGCACCACTCGACCCTCCCCAAGCCGCCGGAACCCACGAAACTCGGCCCTGCTCCTAGCGCCGAATCTAGCGTCCTCCACTGTCACAGCCCGTTGCCTCCGTCCCCCCAGTGCTCCCAGCTGCCAGGGCGTGGCCACACACGGTCCCCAAGGCTTACCCCGGGTACCTCTGCCGAAACAGACCGAGGCCATCCTCTCCCGTTGCTCTGTGCTCTTTTGCGCCGAAAGTCTCTCCCTTTTCCTTTCCCTGACGTTGCCGTTTGGAGAGACGGGATAGATAAAAGCTTTTTTTTTCTTTCTTTCTTCTCTTCCCCCCCCCATTCTTGCTTTCCCTCCCCGTCCTATCCCACACGCTCGTCATGTTCGCGGCTAGGCGCTTTGCTGTGACATCACCAAGGACATTGCACAACCACACAGCCATTCCTCGGGTTCGTTTCTTTTGCCTCCGCCCCCGGTTCCGATCGCGGACCCGTGCTGACCATCTCGTCCGCAGAAAATAGCAGCTATGGCTCCCTCAGGGACGAGGAGTAACAGCTCCATGCCAGGTATGCTCCCTCCACACCCTCCCGGTTCGCCTTCCCAGCAGCGCCCCGTTCTAACCGAGGCGCCGAAACAGCGGGCTACGTCGAGGACAAGTCCAAGGGCCCCATGCTGCGGTACCAGGACTCCCTCCCCAAGCTCCCCGTGCCCACCCTCGAGGAGACCGCGTCGCGCTACCTCAAGTCGCTGGAGCCGCTCCTCACCCCCGAGAAGCTGCAGACGAGCCAGGCCGCCGTCAAGGAGTTCATCCGCCCCGGCGGGCTGGGCCGGAAGCTGCAGGAGCGGCTCGTGGCCCGGCGCGAGGACCCCAAGCAGAAGAACTGGATATACGAGTGGTGGAACGACGCGGCGTACCTGACGTACCGCGACCCCGTGGTGCCGTACGTCAGCTACTTCTACTCGCACCGCGACGACAGGGAGAGGAGGGACCCGGCGCGCCGCGCCGCCGCCATCACCACCGCCGCGCTCGGGTTCAAGGCCCAGGTGGACGCGGGGACGCTGGAGCCAGAGTACATGAAGAAGCTGCCCATCTGCATGGACAGCTACAAGTGGATGTTCAACGCCAGCCGCGTGGCCGCGCACCCGGCCGACCACCCCGTCAAGCACAGCGCCGAGGCGAACAGGCACATCGTGGCCGTGCGGAAGAACCGGTTCTTCAAGGTGCCGACCGAGGCCGGCGGGCGGCAGCTCAGCGCGCCCGAGCTCGAGGCGCAGTTCAACGCCGTCTATAAGCTGGCCGCCGAAGCCGGGCCGGCCGTCGGCGCCCTGACAACCGAGAACAGGGACGTGTGGGCCGATGCGCGCGAGGTGCTGCTCAAGGCCGACCCGGCCAACAAGGCGGCGGTGGACGCGATCGAGGCGGCGGCGTTCGTGGTGTGCCTGGACGACGCGGCGCCCGTGACGCTCGAGGAGCGCGCGCACCAGTACTGGCACGGCGACGGGTCGAACCGGTGGAACGACAAGCCGCTGCAGTTCATCGTCAACGACAACGGCACGTCGGGCTTCATCGGCGAGCACTCCATGATGGACGGCACGCCCACCCACCGCCTCAACGACTACGTTAACGACGTCATCTTCAACAACAAGGTTGATCTCGGCGGCTCGGCGCGGCCGGACATCCCCGCGCCCGAGGCCATCCGCTTCAACGTCACGCCCGCCGTCAAGGCGGAGATCGACCGCGCGGTCAAGGACTTCACCGAGGTCATCGGCCAGCACGAGCTCGCCGTGCAGGCGTACCAGGCGTACGGCAAGGGGCTGATCAAGAAGTTCAAGACGTCGCCCGACGCGTACGTGCAGATGGTCATCCAGCTGGCGTACCACAAGATGCACGGCGTCAGCCGCCCGACC
Organism: Sordariomycetes sp. S4602; assembly: GCA_023628835.1. Lineage (NCBI taxonomy): Eukaryota > Fungi > Ascomycota > Sordariomycetes > Sordariomycetes sp. S4602. The sequence goes on along the minus strand of JAMAJV010000026.1, from coordinate 90,968 downwards.
TACGAGTCGGCCGCCACGCGCCGCTTCCAGCTCGGCCGCACCGAGACCTGCCGCACCGTCTCCAACGCCTCCGTCGCGTGGTGCGAGGCCATGGCCGACCCCAAGGCCGACGACAAGCGCCGCATCGCGCTGTTCCGCGAGGCCATCAACGGCCACCTCGAGTACATCAGCGCCGCGTCCGACGGCAAGGGCGTCGACAGGCACCTGTTCGGCCTCAAGAAGCTGCTGCAGCCCGGCGAGGAGGTCCCCGGCCTGTACACCGACCCGGCCTACGCCTACTCGAGCTCGTGGTACCTGTCCACCTCGCAGCTCAGCTCCGAGTTCTTCAACGGCTACGGCTGGAGCCAGGTCCTCGACGACGGCTTCGGCATTGCCTACATGATCAACGAGAACAGGTGAGTTCTTTGCCCCTCTACCCCCTTTTAGCTTTAATCCTTTTTTTGGGGTTGCTCTTGCTAACACACATCGCTCCAGCCTCAACTTCAACATCGTGTCCAAGAAGCGCGGCAGCGGCAGGATGAGCTACTACATCAACGAGGCCGCCAACGAGATGCGCGACCTCCTGCTGCCCACCCTCGAGAGCCCCAAGGCCAAGCTGTAAAGGGACCGTCCCCTCTCGGGAGACTCCGATCGATCGGTGCTTCGTTGCGCAAGGCGCATGCATGTTGCGATACCTACAAATGTTCCTTTGTCGTGGGCTCTGGCGGAATCCTATCATGTTTCCCTACCACAGCGGGCCCATATTTCCCGTCTTGCTAGGTGTACGTGCAGGCAAGGCTAGAGTGTGAGAATAGACTTAGAAGAGTTCGAGTTTCATTCCCGGCAGTCTCCCTCTAGTGACCCTCTCGTGAATCAAGTTTTTGCAATGACAAGCCGAAAATGAGCAGTAGATTGATATTACATGCAAAAAGCAGGAGCTCTAATACAAAACTGCGTCTTTGTACAGGGGAAAGGGACCGAACAAGCTACACACGTAAGTGTATATATATACGGAAGCCACCCGCCCACCAAGGCGGCGGAGCCAGAGCAACCCAGGAACGCCAAACATTAGTCCATACAGATGTAAGCCATGCCTCCCGAGGCCATCCGTGTATATGACAAGGGTATCCCTTTACCCGGCGTGGGCAACAATCTCGTTGACCAGCTCGCCCTTGTCCGCGTCGTAGTAAGAGCACAGCTGCGAGGGCAGCGGCACCTCTACGAAGTCCTCGTCCTCGCCGGAGATGACGTTGACGTTGATGCTGGCCGACTTGCTGGAGAAAATCTTGGTCGACGTGCTCTCCTTGCTGAGGTAGACCTGGGCGCTGTCGATCTGGTCCATCATGACCGTGGGCACGCTGCCTGTGACCTGGACGGCAAAGTCGGTCGACTTGACCGCGTCGACGGTCGAGACGAGGGTGTCCACGACAAGGGAGAGCCTCTTCGTGTTCTCCACCGTGACGGCGTTCGCCTTGCCCTTGATTATGATGGTCGTCTTGTTGCACTTGCTGATGAGGATCGAGTGGGAGATGGACGCCTCGATCTCTATGGGTTCAGGGTGGTTCTCGTAGTTCTCCTATTGCGCGGTCGACTTTGTTAGCCACGGAGCGGCAGATTGGTCAAGGGGGATTGGGGTCAGCACGAACGATCAGCCACTTGTTACCATCCAACTCCTTCTTGGGTGGCTTCTTCACGCGCATGCTCTCGGGCTTGGGCTTCTTGTCCGGCGCCGGGCTCTTTCCACGAGACGACGCCTCCTTATCCGTGACGGTTGCGCCGGCACGCAGGGACGGGTTCTTGTGGGTCATCTCCGACTTGTCGACCTTGCGAAGGCCCTTCGTAACGGTGTCGCCCTTGTTGAGTTCGGAGAATACAGCTCCGAGCCCGCTTGCCGACCCCGAGGGTGCACTCGCGGGCGCCGCATCGTCGACGAGGAACGAGGGAGGGGGCGGCGGCGGCGGAGGCGGCGGCCCGCCCGCACTAGGAGCAGGCGCGGGAGCAGGCGGCGGCGATTTCGCTGACTTCGCATTGGTTTCGGCCATCGCCTCCTTCGCCGGCTTTCCCTTCGCGTTCCACACCACGCCGCTGGGGAAGTATTGCTTGACGTACTCGGTGAGGTCGCGGAAGACCTGGTAGAAGGCTTGAACGAACTCGGCCTGCTTGGGGTCCCTGGGTGGCTGACTGTCAGCGATACTCGCCACAGGGGATCATGGAGGCCAGGCCTAGGACTGCATGGGCGGCATACTTCTCCTTGAACTCCTTCAACACGCGGTTGCCAAAGAACTGGGCGGACCCCAAGCTCTCCTCCACATGCTTCCATGGCCTGTTGTCGACGGTAACCCAGGCGAGTACCAGAGCGCCCTCGGCAACGGTGGAAAGGTGGTTGTAGAATTCGGACTGCCTATTCGCCTCCTTGATGGAACCGACGCGGCTGATGGATTCGCTGATCGGCTTCAGGAGGTCCTGGAACACGGACACCTCGGCGCCGGACATGTCGGGCTTCTTGGCCTTGGTCGAGATGAGGAGGAAGTTCCTCTGGGCATAGAAGCCCTCGAGGAAGACTTCGGCCTGATGACAAGAAGGGTCGGTCAGTGGGGAGTTCCAGGGAGGTGCTGGTCAGCTAATATTAATGGCGCACCTGCTCGGCAACATGCTTGTCTACGCCCTTCGCAATCTCGACGTATTTGAGGACAGAGTTCTTGATGAATTGGTCGTATTCCTCGACGACTTCGGGCAGCGGCTCGGCGGGCGGCGCGGGAACCGGGCTGGGCTTCGTCGCTGAGGGCAGCGACTTGGTGGGCGGGGGAGGAACTACCGAGGGGGCCGAGGAGCCGGGCTGGGGGGTGCCCTGGGTGGCCTCGGCTACGTCCTCTAGTCGTGATGTCGCAGCCTCGAGCCTAGGCGCAACGTGAGTAGCTGGTGGTGCTTGGTGGGGAGGCAAACGGAGGCGAGCAGGCAAGGCAGGGTCGGGAGAGAGCCGGGGCTAAGCGTACCGTTTGAGGAGGGTGGCGAGGTTGTGCATGCCGTTCGCGGACATGGTGGCTCGGATTGCACAGCGGCAAGGCGGATGGCGGGGCAAGTACGGTGATGATTCGGAGCGCGGATAGGATGAGACGAAGCTCTGGGAGAGTGCTGGGAGCTAGCTCCAGAAAGGGGCTGGCCGTCGAGAGCAGAAGCGCGGGGGGACGAGATTACTAGTTGCACAGGGCTTCCCGAGAAACGCGGGGAGAGGGCCACGTCGGGGATGTTCAGATGAGAAGCGGGCTCCAACAAGATGCGATGGGAGGAAACAGGCGATGTTTCAATTCTGCTGCCTTGACGTCCATCGGCGTGTCCCCTGTCGGAGGTTGCAGGTCCCTGGCGAGCTGTCGCTCTTAGGTAATCCCGGCGGCTCCACCGCGGCAGCCTTCACCGAACAGGGGCAGATCACGGGCAGACAGGGGCAACGGGGAAGGAGCAGCAGGGACAGGATCCATGCCACTCAGCACGATGGACAGTATACTTTGTACAAGGTATAATGCATGTCAGCAGCAACAGCCCATCAGGCGACTTCAAGCTGAACCACATCCAACACGTCAACGTTGTGTCGCATCCGACTCGCCAGCTGCACCGAGACTTCGCGCCACAGCTGCTGCGGCAAAGATTACGAAGCCACTGGACGGCCCACAATTGGCCCCTGCACCGGGTCGGTCCCTGAACCAAACCTGCACAATTACCCGGTCCCTGGCCTGCCAGACAACGTCAGCCCTGCTGTATCAAGGAGCGCCGATGTGACAAAGCCCGCGTGCTACTACAATACGTACAACCCCGAGTACCTCTGCCTCCTGGCGGGTGTCAGTGACTGCGTGTGTCTGCAACATGCTCCGGCACAGGCAGAGAAGAAGCCACCACTACATGTAGCTGCTGGGGGAGCGGAGAGTGAACCACACCACCCAAGATCCACCCTCTCCTGCCTGGTGGTCAGACACGGCGTGCACACCCAACTGGGTCCTGATAACGCTTCCTTCCCGGCCTGAACTAGTCCATCCAGCGCCTGCCACTGAGGCGCCGCCGCCGCGACTCGGCCATCGCGCTCAATCAGACAGCGAAACAAAACCAAGCCCTGCGATAAGAATTCCGGGCAGCTGTTTCGCGCATTCTGCTCCCTCATCTGATAGGCAGGCAGACACACTTGCCTTTCTTCACCTGAAACTCTATCCTCCGTATCCCATCCAGTCCCCACTGCAAATTCCGCCTCTCGGTTCGGCGACCCGTGCACCCAGGCCTCACCGACGGCCGTTTCACGTCTCGCGTCTCACGTCTCTCGTTCCTCATGAGGGTCGGCTAGCCTCTGGCATAAGTCTCGACCACCAGAGGGCAGTATGACGGCTCAAGAGGAGCCCGACGGGCATCAGCCCTCATCGACAGAAGAGTCAGCGGGCAGGTCGCTGGCGGATGGCGTCTCGACGGCGGACGCTCACGGCGGGAAGCGCGAGTCCGAGGACAAGCCGAAGACGATCGACTTTGTGACCATGGCCATGTTCATTATAGGCAAGTGCGAACGCCGCGTTCAAGCAACCCCGGCCAGACTGCTAACACGGCCCGCAGATGAGATCGAGTTCCCTTCCCCCACACCGCCTGCACGCAACGTGCCCGGCGGCGCCGGCACCTTCTCCGCCCTGGGAGCGAGGCTCATGTCGCCCCCGCCCCAGTCCTCGTCCGTCGGCTGGGTCGTCGACATGGGCAGCGACTTCCCCTCCGAGGTGACCACCCTCATCGACTCGTGGGGCACCTCGGCCGTCTTCCGCCGGGACGAGGCCCGCCTGACCACCCGCGCGTGGAACGGCTACGGCGCGGGCGAGAAGCGCGAGTTCGCCTACCTGACCCCCAAGCTGCGCCTCAACGCCGAGGACATCCCCCCGGGCCTGCTCACCTCCAGGTCGTTCCACATGGTGTGCTCGCCCGCCCGCTGCCAGGAGATCGTGGCCGACCTGACCAGGCTGCGCAAGGCCGCCATGCCCGCCGACGAGTACACGCGGCCCTTCATAATATGGGAGCCCGTGCCCGACAAGTGCACGCCCGACGAGCTGCTCGCCTGCACCAACACCCTGCCCGTCGTGGACGTGTGCAGCCCCAACCACGCCGAGCTGGCGGGGTTCATGGGCGACGACGGCCTGGACCCGGAGACCGGCGAGGTGTCCGCCGCCGCCGTCGAGCGCCACTGCGAGCAGCTCCTCGGGAGCATCTGCCTGCAGTCGTTCACCCTCGTCGTGAGGGCCGGCGACAAGGGCTGCTACATCGCCCGCAACGGCGGACGTAAGAGACGGCCTAACGGCGGCCAGGCGGCCAAGCGGAGGAAGAGGGACAACCTGCACGGCGGGCTCCGCCCGGACGTCGACATGGAGGCGCTCTTCGCGGGACTCACCCACGACGAGGACGGCTCCATCGCGAGGGACGAGATCGAGGTCGACGGCGGCATCGAGAAGTGGATCCCCGCGTACCACGAGGATCAGGGCAGGGTCGTCGACCCCACCGGCGGGGGCAACGCGTTCTTGGGCGGGCTGTCCGTCGCGCTGGCGAGGGGTAAGGGCATCGAGGACGCGGTTGTCTACGGGTCCGTGGCGGCGAGCTTTGTCATAGAGCAGGTGGGGCTCCCGACGCTGGGCAGGGACAAGGAGGGCAACGAGACGTGGAATGGGGAGAGGCCGGACGATAGGGTGGAGGGCTTCCAGCGGCGGCTGTCGAAGCAGAGGTATAGCGACCAGTGAGTCGCCGCAATCCACACAAAATAGACTTACGCAATACAACGAGGAATGAATTAAACACCCATGGTATTAATCTTTTGCCCAAATATACATTTCCATGCCGCGTCCTGGACCTAACTTTAGAGGCCCGAGACGGGTTTTCGGGCATTCAACGGCCCGGAATCCCCCTCCCTCTCTTCCGAGAACATCGCCGTCAATACAACCAAAAGAACGCCTGCATGTCAGACCCTCCCCCCAATTCCCCCTTCTACCAGCCATAAAGGGCATCACCTCATAAACGCGAAATAGTTCGTAACCCAAGCACCGCTACCTTCGTTCCACAAAGCGGTTTTAGACCTTGTACACGAGCTCCCCATCCGTGAACCTGCGAGTCACAAACGTCAGCATACCAGCCAGAGCCATACCTGAGGCCGTGGGCCTCCTCTCTCGCGGGGAAACTTACATGATCTGCGCCGCCTCGTCCATCTTCTTGAGGGCCTTGGTGGCCTCCTCCTTGCTGAAGCTACCGCCACCCGACGACCCGACCTTGCGGTTGACGGCCTGCACGAGGTCGTCGACGTTGGCCGAGTCGTCCTCGAACAGCGGCGTGTTGAGGAGCTGGCCCAGGGCGGACCGGAAGGTGGTGAGTCTCTGCGGGGTGATGGGCCCGTCGAGGTCCAGGCCCGCCGCGTCGTTCGCCAGCTCGTCGTCGTCCTGGCTGGACTCATCCTGCGTCGGGAGCTGCGAGGAGGGGATGGACGAGGCGAACGAGGCCTGCGACCGGGAGCCGGCCGTGCCCCGAGGCGCGCCGCTGCCCCTGGTCGGGCGCCTGGTCGGGGTAGCGTCGTACAACTCGTCGTCGTCATCCTCCTCGCCTGCTGGCGGTGTACCCGACGCACCATTGGGCTGGGATGCGCCACTGGTGTCTTGCGTGGCAGTCGCCGGGCGAGCCCCTGACCGCGTCGACCTCGGGTTGGAGGGGGTCTGTCCGGTAGTTGCCCGGTAGTTCCTGCTGTCGTCGTGATCCTCGTCGTCCTCCTCGGAGCTCTCGTCGCTGTCCGACGCGAAATCCACCGGCTGGTTCTTCCTCCGCCGCTTGCGGGACCGGTCCTCGAGGACCTCTTTGAAGAGCGCGAACCGCAAGATTCCTTCCGCGGCGAGCGCGTCGCGTTCCTCGACCCTGTTGGAGAGCCTCGCCTTGGCGTGTGCGGTGGCCAGACGGATGAGCGTCTCCAACGTACGGACGGTCAGGGGGCTGGTCCGCCTCTGGTTCCCCTCCATCTCGTCGTTGCGCAGGCCGACGTAGATGTCGCCGATGCGATCGGAGGCGTCCTGGGTCAGGACCGGCTTTATCCTGCTCTTTGCATACTGGATGTACTTCTTCATGAAGGGGATGCTCAGCACCTCGGGCTTCTTGCTCGCCCCACGGCCGGACGTGACCGTTACACCGGAATGGAGGAGAGGGTCAAACTTCTCGTAGACGTCGGTCAGGCGCTGGGTTTCGTTCTGACTGTTAGCAGCAACCCCCAGAGACTGGCCGGCATTCTCTCGGACGGGCGCCCCCTCCTCAGATCCGGCCAGGCGGTACCGATGCATGCGCAGGACGTGCTCGGAGACGCGGCGGTCGCGAGTGTCCTCAATGTCGTCGGTGACGACGAACAGAAGATCGAAACGCGAGAGCAAGGAGTCGGGCAGGGCGATGTTCTTGTGGGGGTCCTTATGAGTGTCGTACTGGCCATAGACGGGGTTTGCCGCAGCGATCACACTGCACCTGGCGTTGAGCGAGGTGTGAATTCCTGCCTTGGCAATGGTGACGGTCTGCTGCTCCATGACTTCGTGGATAGCTACCCGGTCAATGTCCGACATCTTGTCAAACTCGTCAATACAGACGACACCCCTATCGGCCATAACCATAGCTCCGGCCTCAAGCCTCCTCTCGCCGGTTTCCTTGTCCGAAGTGACGGCAGCGGTGAGACCAACACCGGAGGACCCGCGACCAGTGGTGGCAATGGCGAGAGGCGCGGTATTCAGGACGAATCGGAGTAGCTGAGACTTTGCCGTTGACGGGTCTCCCACCATGAGCACGTTGATGTCACCTCGAAGATGAGTGCCGTTCTCGAGGTTCTTCTCCATGCCGCCGAGGAGCATGAGGAGAATGGCCTTCTTGATGTAGTCGTGGCCGTAGATGCTGGGGGCGAGCGACTGCGAGAGCAGGTTGAACAGGTTCTTCTTCTTGGCGATCTTGTTGATGTTCCGGATGTCGGTGTCGGTGATGGTTGCGGTAGCCACGCCGCCGCCGGACTTGGATGACAGCAGCACAACGTTGTTGGCAAGGATCACTGTCTTGAATACGGCGCTGTTGTGGTTCGTGTTCCGGTTACCGAGAGTGCGGTAAATGCCCACAAGCTGGATCCGGTCCCCGGGCTTGACCTTGTCCACGAGATCGTCGTCCAGGATGACGTCTACACCGCGCGGCAACTGGCCCGCAGGCGCCCGCTCAGGCATCTCCTGAATAGATACGCTCTGATGGTCCCTGTAGGTCGAGAAGCCGTACTCGGTGATCAGCGGGTTCCCCTCGTCGTCCTCATGGGGGTACACGCTCGAGGTTGTCACGCCGTTCGTCATGGTCTGGTCCTGGTACTCCCTGAAATGGAAGATGTTCTTCATCTCGTTGTAGTGGACACTCTTGGTTATCTTGGGGCGGATGAGGGAGCATCTCGTGACGATGCCGTCGATGGAGACCATGTGGTTGAGATGGAACGACGAGATCGTCCTCGGGTTGCAGGAGTTGAGGCCGAAACTGCCGGCCCAGGCACAGTAGTATAGGACATCCGGGTGGGTCTGTTCGGGACGGGCTTGTGTGACTGTCTTGACGATTTCCTTGAGCGCATGGTCGAAGGCCAGGGTGTAGTCGAAGGGATGGTTGAGGAGTCCCTGCGCAAGTTCAGGGTTGTGGTCGCGGACGTGGTCCAGGTTGACTGTGAGCCTCCTCTGGTTCTTCTGCAGCATCAGGATGATGTCGGACCTGTAGCTTCGGGTGGGAGAGTCCTCTGCAGCGGGATTGGCGTAAGATTAGCTGGTTCGCGGGAAGGAGCAGGGGCAACTGCGGAGGGAAGCCTACGGGGATCGAGGAAGTCCTCGGCTTGACGAATGCGCTCCCTCGTCGCCTCATCCTGCAGCATGAACGAGTCCATGGTGCTAAACGAGGGCCTGCGCGGCGACTGGTGGGTGGATGTACGTGGGTAGGGGACGCCGAATGCCGCGGGACAGATGAGGGGTTATGGTGAGAACAATTGGAGTGAGAATGGAGTAGATATCGGCCAGGAAGCGCGGGCTGGGCGCAAATCGGCAGAGGCGGTGTCACAGTGCTGGTGTGGGATGGGAAAGAGAGACGAGGATGTCACGAGCCGGCAAATGAGTGGTGTCGGGCAGCATTGAGCGAGGGGGCGGGGGGAATTTGGAGGGGGACGCGTCGAGAGCTGGAGCGCGTTAATGGCTTTTTTCGCGTCGAGCACGCCTGGCGACACGGCGATTGGCCAGTGGGTGGGAATTCTCCGGGGTTTGGCCAGACCCATTAAATGACATGGACGCTGTTGCTGCAAGCAAATGGGCCAGCCCCACTCCTAGGCCTGCCTGACTGAGCATCTCATAGTGTGTGGGTGTTGCAGCGAACAGGACTCCGATTCTGGTTCCATCCCTTCCCATTCGGACCAGGAAGATTATTACAACCGAAAGTGCTCGTGTTAGAAAGGACTGTAAATTTCGAGTAGTTGCTGGATTTATGTTGTCCGCAAAACTATAAGCTCAAGCCATGTGGACTTGCGCACTTACCCGGAGTTCTCGAGGTAGCAGGCTTCTGATGAATAAGTCGAGTTGCCTGTCGCAGGACTGAGAGCAACGTCGCAGCTCGCAACTCCGCCTCCACCCGCAACGCTGTCTCGGCCGAACGCCCCTCCATAAGCCCACGCAATGTCCCGCTCGCGGCAGCGTCGCCCGAGTTGATTATCCAGGACATCCCGTTCAGAGCCTTTCTCTGCTACGACACAATACGCGACTACCCAATTGCCACGTAGCGCCGGACGCCTTCGCGGCTGTGTTTAGGCCACTATGTCGGTGACGACGGCCGGCCCGCGCGTCGCCGCCGACGAGGAGGCCCGCGCCGAGGTCGATGTGCTGAACTCTCGCCTGGAGAAGACGTCCCAGTTGACCAGGAAGATCCAGGCATGCCTTGGCCGCCTCGAGGACAGCGGAAAGAGCGTGCGCGATGTCACAGGTCCCTTGGGCGGCGAGACGACTCGCCTTCAAACATTGACCCATAGTCAGTACCAGTCCCCCTTCCCCGTGCCTTCTCTTGTCACGAACTAGGTGTCTCTAACATTTATCGACCCCAAAAACAGACGTCGACGACGTTATCGCCGCCATCGAGAAGCTCCGGTCCCCCGCCGACAGCAAGCAGGATGAGGAGCAGATCATCCGCTCCGGCCCCGACAAGATCGGCCTCTCCAACTACCTCGCGTCCCTGAAGCGCCTGAGCAGGTCGTTGACGGACATGCAGACCTCCAACCTGCGCGCGAACCAGCAGACCATGGCCGAGCTGACCCGCCTGATCAAGTTCGGCAACAACCTCCTCGAGTCGCACTTCCAGAAGCTCCTGCAGGGCGAGACGCCCCCGAAGGTCGAGGTGCTCCACTTCATCACCAAGGACAAGCCGTTCCCGGCCCTGTCGCAGGACAAGTACGCGAGGCTGGGGCTCATCACCTCGTACATAAGCGCAAACGCGCGGCAGAACAGCATGATCACCGGGCCGCAGGATAGCTCCGTCGGGAAGCTGTACGTTGAGATAAGGGGGCGGTACCTCTTGTCGAGCCTGTCGACCCTGGCGACGGCCAGCGTCAACACGACGAAGAAGGTGAACCCCGATGCCATGTACCGTGCGGGCACGAACGCCATCGGGTCGTACGCCAAGGCCATGGAGGGCATCTTCCTCGCGGAATACGACAACGTCTGCAGCATCTTTGCCCGCGAGGACTGGGGGGCGCTCTTCCAGGCCGTGTGCCAGCCTTCGCTGGCCGAGCTAGCCCGGACTCTCCGGGAGATCAACAACCATATCAAGGGGCACCTGAACACGGACTGCTTCCTGGCCTTCGAGATCACCGACGTCATGTCGACACTCACCAGCGGGATAGAGTCCCGCACCGGCGAGCTGAAGGGTCCTCTGGCCGCCGCGCTCAAGCCCATCCGGGAGACGTCCAAGACGTCCCTCACGGAGATCCTGGACGACAGCCGCAGGAAGGCGTCCGGTCTGCAGACCCTGCCCCCGGACGGCGCACCCGTGCCGCTCGTGTCGGAAACCGTCAAGAGGCTGCAGAACATGGCGGAGTTCATAGGCCCCATATCAGCCATCATGATCGCCGTCGGCGACGGCGGCTGGAGGACGAGCGCCGGGCCGCGGGCGGGCGACCGCGCGCCGAGCCTCGCGTCGTTCGACGTGGCCGCCGACGGGAAGAAGATATTCGCCAACTACTGCGTCGACTTCATCGAGGGCCTGCTCTCGGCGCTGGGCCACAGGGGGTCCGCGCTGCTCAAGGGCAAGGCGGTGCAGGGCGTGTTCCTGGGCAACTGCGTCGTGATCGTGGAGCGCATGATCCGCGACTCGGACCTGTCGCGGCTGCTGGAGTCGCGCGGGGCGATGCTGGACCAGTGGCGGAAGAGGGCGGTGGCGCTGTACACGGACCCGTGCAAGGACCTGTCGATGCACCTGTTCGACGTGATCAAGACGAACCGCGCGCGGCCGGCGTCGGGCCAGGCGGCCGACTCGTCGGCGTCGGCGCTCAAGGGCCTGTCGACCAAGGACCGCGACAGCATCAAGGGCAAGTTCCAGGCGTTCAACGCCGGGTTCGACGAGATGGTCGCGCGCCACCGGTCCTACAGCATGGAGCGCGAGGTGCGGCAGATGTTCGCGCGCGCCGTGCAGCAGATGCTGGAGCCGCTGTACAACCGCTTCTGGGACCGGTACCACGAGATCGACAAGGGGAAGGGGAAGCACGTCAAGTACGACAAGTCGTCGATCGCGGCCGTGTTTATGAGCTTGTACTAGGAGCTTGTGGGCTTGTGACTTGGAGCTGTTTTTTCCGGGTGCAAAGACCCGCGGGTTACTGCCAGGCCCGTTGCTACGAGTTATCGAGATGCCGAGATGAAGTTTTGCCGCGTCGGGACATGAGCGAGTCATTCGACTGCGGAGGTCTCAGGACAGGTTCCCAGAACAGGCGCCGGACAGCGCCGGACACTCAGGGACATGTATCCGAGGTGGCAACCTGCGGCATATATCCATGGGAAAAGTGCAGCAGGGTCCATGCGCTTCTTCCGCCACGAGGACCCCATCTCCCTAGCGGTATTGTCGAGGCGGCACTGCCACGGGGCTATCAATGCATTGTACGTCATCAGGATCGGATGTGTGGATGAGGCGAACGTGTTATGTCGCTGCAGGTTATAGCATGGGAAACGACACCATAACACGCTGGGAGGCTAGGTAGGACGTAGAAATTGCCCTACAGTCTAGCTAGAACCGAGTCAATACCAGATTACGGCCATAGGAAGCGGCAGGCTACCTTGGATGATGTCAGACCCTCAAACATGGCGAGCCCGCATCACCGCGGTTCCATTACACGCTCTTGACTAGGTATGCACCGGTACAATACGGGGTATGTTCCTGCTTAAACTTCATCCATAACCTGGCGGTGTCTTTCAACATAACTGCAGTATCCAACAGCGCCTCTATGAATCTCCTCAGAGGGTCTAGGGAAGCAGGTACAGTCCGCCTATCGGACCAGCAGTCCGAGACGGAAATGCCGCCCCCCGCACCCGGGTATTCACCCCCACGCAACCCACCCCGTCCCGTCCATTCCCATCCCCTACCCGCTCCCAAACACCAGGTCAACCCTCGCAGCCCTGTCCCAGACCACCACGCCGTCGCTCCGCCTCTTGAAGTACGCGATGCGGTGCTGCGGGATGAACTCGTCGTCCGTCTGCTCGCTCCTCCACTCCGCCAGGTCCTTCTCCATGATCCCCGCGAACCGGTCCTCGTAGCCCACCGAGTAGTCGCCGCTGTCTATGCCGTCGTCCCACCGCAGCCGGCTCATCACGTCCGAGGCCGGGCGCAGCTTTCCCGCTCCGGGGGGCTTCGCCGCCCTGGGCTGCTTGTCCCCCGGCGCGGCCGGCCGCTCCTCCGTCTCCGGGGGGTCGTCGTCGTCGTCGTCGAGGTCGAGGTCCGAGTCGCTGTCGTCGTCGGGGATTCCGACCTCTTCCCAGTCGTTCAAGTCGAGCTCCAGGCCGCCAACTTCGCTCCCGCGGACGACGGTTGCGGCCATCCAGGAGGTTTTTGGGTCGTAGTACTTGTCGTCGGCCCTGATCCTACTCTCGAACTGGCGCAGCACGCCGGCCAGCGAGCCCTCCGCTGTTTCCGATGCGGTCTTTGTCCGGGCGCCCCGGTCTTCGTTCCACTCAAGGCCTATCAGGTAGCATCCGCGGTACTCCATGCCGTCTTCGCCGCCGGCCGCGGTGGTCGCCGGTTCGACAAACCTCGCGGGCCATATCCGAGCGACTAACTCTGGCACCTTCCTATCGATATCTGTGAAGACGGTGAGTTTCCAGCACCTAACAGCCCAGGTGTGGGAAATACACTGGAAGCACGGCCATGCGACTCGCGCCGGGTTATACTATTACTTACCAACCAAGACAGACACACACCTAGAGCCCAACCAGCCAACAAACGCATTCCGCCTCTCCTGAGACAGGCCCCAGTAATGAGAGTCTAGCCTCACGTAGCTTCTGAATGCTTGGAGGAACTCCGCTGCTCCGCCGCTCCCTGGCGCAGTCGTTACCCCAGGGGGGCCACGATCGGGGAGGCCCAAAAAGGATGACCAAGTCACACCGTCACTCCCAAGGCGTTCATCCGCCGCACGAAACTGCGCAGCAATCGTCTTCATCGTGGGAGCCGAAGCCGCAAGCGCAGTGTTGAGAGATGGCCCGTGCCAGCCGAGCAGGCACAGGGGCTCCCTCGGCGTCCGGACGTACCGGAGACGCTTATGGAAGAAGGGGTCGAACACGGTGTTCTTCTTCCAGTCGAAGCGGGCGTAGTGGTGGAAGAAGGTCACTATAACATCGGAGACAGATACGGACCCCTCCTGCTGGAACAGCATCTTGCAGATCGGGACGAGCAGGGCGAAGATGTGGATGCCGCCGAGGTAGCCGAACTTGGCGGCGTAGATGCCCTTCTCCTTCGCCCAGCTCTTGATCAGGAGGTAGGCCAGTCGGAACTGGACGAGGTCTGGGATCGATCGGCTCAGGTAGGCCATGTCCCGGGCAGGTTTTAGCTTGAGCAGGGTGAGAGAGGGAAGGGCCCATATCGGATCGGTAGGAGGCCGTTTCATCACGGCCGGCCAGCTAATAAGAACACAATGTTAGTGGGCACGTCCATATCCTGAACGTCGTCAGTGTGGTTCATTGGGATGAAACCTACCCCTCTGCAATGGAAGTCGCTCCGCAGTATTGGAGATCCATCCTCACGCCATTCACTTCGAGCTCGAGCATGACGCCTGTGTTGGCCTTGACCTTCCGTAGCACCCTGACCCCGGCTTTGGCCCTGAGATGTCGAGTGACGACGGAGAAGAATGTGCGCGAACTAAACGGCCCAATGCACAAGCAGTCAACGTCCGAGTCGCTGCTCCAAACACCAAGCCCGAAGGATCCGACGGGTGTCAAGACCAACGCGGGACCCCGTCTTCCTTGCTCCTCTTGATGGGCATTTTTGGGGTAGATGGCGTCCAGAATAGCTGCCTTGAGTGTCTCGAACGCCGTCGTTCTGACCACTTCATCATCGGCAGCCGGGAAGCCTCCGGTGGCCATCAGGTAGTCCTTGAGCTCCTCGGCGCCTCCCAGCGTCTCCGGTGCAGACCTCAAGGCAACAGGGACGGCCTCCGTGGTCGAGACCACAGGGGCTCCCGCGCTGCTCGCCCTCAGCAGACACCGCAAACCCCAATGATCGCTCGCGACGCGCATGTCGCCGCCACTCGCAGGAGAGTCGGCCGTTGGGAATCCAAACATGCTGAACCCCGCAACCTGGAATAGGTCATCGGTCTTGACGAGGATCCTGTCGTAACGCTGAGGTCTGTTGCCGAGGCCGGCCCCAACCATGTCGGTGGCCAGCTTGTTCTCTGTGGGGTCAAAGGTGGCGCCCTGCTCCCCTTCGTAGGTCTGCCGCAGGTCCTTCGGCCGGCGAAAATCATCCGAGGACTCACCCACCCCGCACCGCGCAAGAGCCCAGGCGTCATGCAGGCCGCAGCTGGAAAGCATCTCGTCTATCGAGTGGATCTGGTCAACCGTGTGCCGTGATATCGAGCCCCTCTCCAGGGCTGCGTTGATGGTGTACCGGGACGTGGCGAGATTGAAGTCACCGGCAAGGACCCAGGGGCTGTCGGTGTATTTCTGTTGGAGATGATCGAGGATCCTTTGCAGCTCCCCCTTCTTTGCCAAGACGGCTCCATCCGTCAGGCCGCGGGATAGATGGCAGGTGGCCAAGACAAGTGGACGGAATCCATCGGTACTGTCCTTGCCAATATGAGGGAATGTGGCGATTAGGGATACCTTGTGCTGTCGTTTCATCGGCAGAAGGCTCCACTCAAAGGGGAACCTCGACAGGATGACTTGGTTGAGGAGGCTTGGGAGAGGTTCGAGATCTTTCTGGTTTGGAGGGCCGTGAGTTACAAAGGCGTATCGATCCCGCAGCTTTCTATCGTCAAGGAGATAAGGCAGAAAGTCATCAGTGACCTCCTGGAGCACCAGGATATCCGCCATCGCCGTAGTTCCTAGAAGGTTGTCTAGCAATAGCGGATACCGCGCCTGGCTTGGCGGAGAGGTAAACTCGGCGAGGACATTATAACTGGCGACGACCAGGTTCTCGGGCGTCAGCGCCGGGGAGTTTATATCTGCTGAAGCGGCCGGCCTCCAAAGTCCGTCCGTCTGGGAGAAGGTGTAAGCCCGGTTGGGAGCTTGATCCCCGCAAGCATCCGCGCGAGCAGAGGTCCTATCCTCGTACAGCCCAACAGCATCCGCGTCCCGCACGAGACTCATTTCCTGGAGGTCTATGGCGCCCCAAAACCGCATCATCGACGGGCGGTCGTGCTCCCGGACCCTTGTCAGCACCACTAGATGGCCGGCTGCCCACCTCAGGGCAGGGAGCAGAGCCAGCTTCTCCATCAGAAACTTGTGCGAGTCGGACTCGGCATCCGTGCTCTGGCCAACAGACATGTGCATCGTGTAATTGCCTGAATCGCCCTGCCCGAGAGCCTGGAGGACGGACGACCGAAGCTGAGACAGGGCCGAGGCGCGCTCGGGGTCCCGGTCATGCAGGAACAGAGTGTTGGAGTGCTTGTGCTTAAAAAGGGAGGAAGCGTTTAGCCGCACATCCAAGGTCCGAGAGTCTTGTGAGAACGGATGGTCCGCCAGCCGTGCCACGATCCTCCCCGCTGCTTCTGAGAGGTCTTGGGTTGGGACAAAGGGGTAGACGAGGTTGATATGTGGCGGCCACTTCTCATAGGCGGAATCGTAGCGGCATCTTAGGCGCTCGACAGAGGGCCAGAGGTTCTGAGGCGGGATAAGACACAGAGCTGTGTCGTGACAGTTGGTCGGGATGGCCCCGGCCGACTTGGACGCAGATGGCTCCATGTTCCAGGAAATTCCGTTGGTGTGTTTCTAGTTGAAATGTATATATGAGAAGAAAGATTAGAAAGATATATGAAAGCGAGACTCCGGGTTGAAGTCTTCGCGGCCGTTGCTCAACGCAGAGTCGGGGAGAGATGTATGATGCAGAACCACAGCCCCGGCCTCGATCCTTGGGCGAGCATCGTATAAGTACCAACGCCAGCCCTGGCCGTCCCGCCGTCAATACCCCCGTGTTGTCTCGACCTGCATATGCTGATCGGACGGCGGAGCGCTGATGACTCCTTGCCGCGGGGCTGAGCTGGAAGTGGTGGGGCGGCCCTGGGACGACAGGGTCCACATGCTAATTGGGGCCCTGTCGCAGCAGTCCGAGCGGGTGAAGTTAGGCAGCCACACCCCGTGAACATGAACCAGGCGGGGTTGACCCCAGTGCCCTCACCGTGCAGTAATTACATGTAAGGAGCAGCAGGCACAGCTAATACATGTCGGGACATGGACCTTCGAGTCCCCGGTTCCCACTGGAGAGTTCATGTGCATGTGGTCAACAAGTCCATCATCTCTGTACGCCACAATTGATCCTGTGTGCAAGGTAAAAGGTATCATTCGCAGATTAGTTGCCCTCATGAACATGAAGATGAACAGAAACATTGCAGCCCGTGTATACAGCCCCCCAAACATGCAAAAGCTCGCCCGCCTAATCATACTCGGAGCCCCAGTCGACAATGTCCACGCCCTTGCCCTTGCCCTCCATCAGCGCCTCGAGCTTGTCCTCCAGCGTCACCCAGCCGTGGCGCTTCGTGATCACCGCGTACTTGATCGAGTCGCGCCACTCGTTCCACCACGCCGCCTCGCTCTGCACCACGCACACGCGGCCCTCGTCGCCGTTGCGCGTGGTCGCGAACGGCCACACCGCGTACACCACCTCGTACTTGTTCTTGCCCGAGAACAGCGACGTCACGGTGGTGATGAACTTGTTGACCCGGTCCGGGCTCTGCACCACCACGCGCGCGTGCGTCACCGGGAACGTGACGCTGACCGCGCCCTTGTAGCCCGTCGACGCCACCAGGCTGCGCAGCCGGCCCTCGATCCACGGCGCGTCGAGGTTGGCCACCACGCGCTGCAGCGCGAACGACTTGACGGGCGCCGCGTCCTCGACGAAGTGCCGGCACCACTCCTCCAGCCCGCCCTCGCCCACCTCGGGGAGCACGTCGGGCTTGACCCCGCCGCGGTACGCCACCTCGCCCTTGCGCACGAACGACACGTAGTCGAGCCGCCCCTTGGGGTCGTCCGGCACGATGGCGCCCATCAGGTTGAGCTTGATGTCAAAGTCCACCCGCCTGCCGCGCGACCCCGTCACCTGTATCAGCGGCTTCGGCGGGACGCTCGCCTGGGTGCGCACCAGGTTCACCAGCGCCTCGGCCGACTCGCTGAGGTACTGGGCCTTGGACGACAGCGTCGTGCAGTCGGGCGACAGCTCGAAGAGCGGCGGGCAGTAGAGCTGGTAGTCCAGCCTCGGGAGGCCGGGGTGGGACCGCACTTCGTTCCGTGACCGGCGCGTGTTCTGGCTGCCTACGGCCTCACTCTGGAGGCTGGCGGGGCTGGAGTACGGCGGCGGAATGGACGGCTGCGGGTCGGCCGTGAAGCCCTCGTCGGCCAGGGGCTGCGGTGGAGAGAGGACCTGGGGCGCCGAGTCGGACAGCGCTTCCGGGGCTGGTGAAGCGCTGGGGCTAGCGTCGGGGATGGCGCCCGACGGTGATAGCTGGGTCTTGCCGAGTTCAGCCATGGCTACGGCCGGGAAGTGGGATTGGAGCTGGGAGCGGCTGGTTTGGTCCTCACGATCAGCGGCAGGAATGAGCAGAGGCAGGAATGGTTGCTACTATATTGAGGGGAGTTGTGAAGACTGGACAGCTTGCGGTAAGGACAGAGCAGAGCCTCCCTCTAGCACAGCCTACCCATGCACGGCGAATCCTTCGCGCTTTCTGCACATATCACCGCCGACATGGATGCCTGTTGCTCATAGGGCTGAGTCCCCCCGCTTGAACAAATCCAGTGCTGCGGCACAATACGAATTATACGAATTATACGGGGGCTGAGCTGACTAAGACGGTGCAGCTACAGGGGACTTTTCGCGTTTTACTGGCTCAGGATTGATGCAAGGCGCCAGGAATTGCGGAAACCCCGAGCAATACACCTTTGTCGCATTACATGCAGCCCAGCACACAGGCTACGGCGATGTCTCTCGGCTGTTCCATACAACACAAGATTTCCCACGAGTCTGCTGGCCTTTTATCTCTTATAAAATAAATAAAATAAAAATTGCCCAAAAAACATAAGGCTCTACAGGGTCCTAGATCTTGCCCCCAAGTTCGTGTTGTGCTATAATCATAAAAATCATAAATCGCCCACTCGTAGCGGCACCCAGCAGCGCCATCACTGAAAACCCCACAGCCTGCAAGTCTCCATCCTCACCCAAACAAGCAACACGCTCTAGAGCCGTAACCGCCCTCAAATCGGGCCCAGGGACCGGGATATACCTCCAACTCCCATACCGGGGCGTATGCTGTGAGAGGTTATCGCGCGGTGCCACAACCCCATAAATCACCCTTCGAAAAACGGTCAATCGGCCGTCTCACCAAACACCGTCATGAGCACCAAAGGCGATATCGAATCCCGTCCGGCCCGGTCACTCACCGAGATCGCCGGCCAGATATCCTCCAGCCCAGACCACGTACGTTGCTCTCACCCCCTGCCCGGTCCCAAGACCGCAACGCTCACCCACCGCCCAGTCCCCGTCCCTCCTGGAGCTCGTGGCTTCCGAGCTCCAACACGTCGACGGCGCAACGGCCCCAGCAGAACATGGCGAGGATGACGCCGCCGCCGCCTCCAGACTCGCCCACTTCGCGAGCTCATTCCTCTCACCACTGCCCGCCAGCCCCGGCTCGCCCGGGGATGAAGATAGCCCGCACCGCCGCCACCTCGCCCTGTCTATCCTGGACCACCTCACAGGCGCCTCCGCAGCCCCCCTGGACGACGACGTCCTCTTGGCCATCATCCCGTACGCCGCCGGCTCCCCTGCCCTACCGCCAAGCGTAGGAGCGGACGTCGTCTCGAGGATCCTAGCCCGCCAGTTTTCCGAGCGGAGCAAGCCCGACTTTATCGTCTCGGCGGTGCTGGAGACCTCCGTCCGGCCGCGCCTCTCGAACTGGTCGTCCTCGCGGCTGACCGCCACCGGCCGCGTCGCCGCGTACGAGGAGACCGCCTCGAGGAGCGCGCCCGTCGACGTCGGGGCCATCCCGCCCTGGGCGGCCGAGGGTTCTACCATGGTCCCCCTGTTCCAGTGGGCGCTGGATGAGTCTGATGTAAGACACCCCCCCCCCGCAAGCCACCGACTCTCCGCTCACACATAGTCTAGCCTGCACTACTGGAGAGGCACTGGCCCTCGTTCACGCCCTTCCTCCTGGCACTCCTGGACGACACCCACACCAGCTCCAGGGCCCACGGCCTCCGGGCGGCCGAAGCCTTCATACGCAGCTGCCCGCCCCGCGTCCTGGCCGAGCGGGGCATCGGCACGGTGCTCGAGGAGGCCGTCCTGCCCACCCTGCAGTTCCTGCCCTCGCACACCCCCGAGGCCGAGTCCGCGCGGCTGCTCGGCCCGACCTACGCGGCCCTGGTCCTCCTGGCACGGACGAGGTTCGCCCATGACGGCAACCTGGCGGCGAAGCGCGGCCTGCTGGACAAGCTGCTCCGGGAGGGCATCTTCTCGGCGTACTCTCACGCCTCCGAGTATGTCCGCGTCGTCGAGGTCCTCGCGGTGAACGCGAGGCTCATCATTGACGAGCTCGGTATATACGCTACGAAGCACCTCAAGGTGGGTAAAGAAAGCAACACATAATGCAATTGGCACGGAGACTGACACTAATTTAATCAGGACGTTATACCGATGCTTTCCAGCATCATGGTGGACCCCTTCCTCGCCCAACACAGTGAATGTCTCTTAGCCGTGGCCCTGGCGCTCCGCTCAACCATCCTGAACTGCTGGCCTCGCGTCCTCGACCACTACGGGGCCGAGATCCTAAGGAGCACGGTCATATGCTGGCTCAACGTATGCGACAACCCGGTGAAAGACCAGGCGGCCGGTCAGGCGGGCCTGAGGGAGGCACTACGAAACATTGCAACACTGGTGTCAAAGGGCCTCGAGGGATCCAACGAAGAAGGGCCTCTGGCGAGTCTGAGAAAGACGATCGAGGATAAGCCCGAGCTACGAGCCCTGTTTCATTAAACCCGCCATCTCTAGTCGACGGGCTGCTGCTTGAAGAACGACTTCCCCTTCAGCCATTTCCGGTAGGCCTTGTAGCGCTTCTTCTCGCTGTCTTCCTCCGTCACGGTCAGCGGGCTGTCGCCGACCTTCAGCAGCTCCTCGTACACCGGAGAGGCGTCGTCCGGCCCGGTCCACGCGAGGCCGTCGGCCTGCCAGTTCCCAGACACGTAATCCTGGTACTCGGAGTCGTATGCCTCGGGCGGTTCCGCGGATACGACGAGGGGGAGGTTCTGGGGGTGGGCCACATAGCGGGCGTAGTCCTCCGTCTCCGGCTTGCTGACGGAGGGGTCGAGCGACTCGCGGACGGCTTTTGTGAACGTCCACTGCGCCGCCCTGGACTTTTCGAGGGCGGACTGCTTCGCCTTGGCGTTGCTCGATACCGCGCCCGTCTCCTTCATGATCCCGGGGTGGCCTTTGTCCTGCGCTGGATGCAGCCACCTCTGGATGGACATTCCTCGGGAAGAGTTCGCCGCTGTGCTGCCGGAGTCGTTGCTCTGCGTCGCCCTGTGCTCGCCCGGGTCTACTATGGTCACCCCCTTCTTGCCTTTATGCTTTTCGTTGTCGTCCATTTCGGTGACAACGCGGACCCGGAAGGGGCTCAGGTCGTATTTCCCGTCCTGGGCGGCCTTGAAGGGTATGTACTTTATGGTGGAGTTCATCTTGTAGGGAAACATCTTCATGAATGACGAGAGCGTGGAAGGCCTGTAATACTCGAGCCAATAATCATCAGTGCCGGCAACGGGGACGGATCTCCGACGTCGTCGGGGAGGTGTGTATGGGGCAATGGCTCGTTCAGCGAGGTACTCCGGAGTGAACCAGTGTACGTATTTGCGCCTGGGCTTCTCGGCCCATGTCCGCGGATCGGAGTGGTGCAGGTAATAATCGGTGGACAGGTCCCAGAGCATGGGCTGCCCCGGGCGGCCGAACTTGTAGTTCCCCAAGAAGAGGTTGTACGCCTCCTGGCGCTGGCCGTCGAGGAACGAGTTGTTGTAGTAGCGCTTGAAGCTCTCGATCATGTCTCTCGAGTGACTCGTCCACTGGTTGATCTTCCGGTACGTCTCCATGGTGTTGACTAGCTGCGAGCCACCGTACTGAACCGCGATCGTGTCTCCGTGATCGTGGTACATGTGCGTGAAGAGGTTCACGGCGTCCGTGTCATAGTCGATGGAGGTGTTCTCAAGTATGCCCAGGGCATGAAGCTGGTGCCCGAGCGCTCGCTTCCCAATGACAAACTGCGCCGCATTCGTCCGATCGAGGCAGTCGATGCAGTTTGTCCGCGCGATGCCGTTCTGGATCTTTGGGGGGGACTCCATCCCGTCCCCGTTGTGGAAGAAGCCGGTGGTAACCATGACCTCCTCGGCGATGTTTTCAAGTGTGCCGATGACATCTTGGTCGCGACTTTTAGCCGCACGACTCATGTCCCAAGCCTTGTGGATGATTTTCTTATCGCTCGGGAGGAACTGGTTTAGGTACTTGATCGCGTTTGTGTACTCTGCCAGAAGCTTTGACTCCCGTGGCGTGCGTTCCCTTGCCTTGACGAGGTTGAGAACATAGATGGGCGCGCCGTAACGTTCAAACAGGTTATCAAAGTGCATGGCGGCAGCACTGAAGAAAGGATCAACCAAATTCAACTCGATGGGGGGCTTCGGCGTCACGCCCGCAGTCTCTTGGATCCAGTGCAGCGGGATACTCCCGCGGTGCTGGACGTAAGAGGTGAAGTGGTGGTTACAAAATAGTCTCGGGCCTGGAGCATGGAAAGGGGTAGTCAGGGCCTCCGAGACGATCTGCTCCGTCTCGACATCATTGGCCACGTATCCCTACTCAAAGTTAGGCCACGCCAGGTAACGTTACTGTCTGCAGTCGGGACTCACAAGATCATTCGCGCCTCGTTTCAAGAACCGGGCGCCAGCGAAGTATCGAGAACGCCGGGCAATGATGGTGATGTGTGCTATCCGGCCATATACGGAGAGGGCTATAAAGCCAGGGGATCAGCAAAATCTCGTGCAAACGCTCTCTGGATAGACTTACCAGCCTGGTCGATATACCCGTGGATTATGGGCTGGCACCAATCGTACGGATTACTGAGAGCGTTCTCAGCGGGCTGGAGGAGATGTGAGTTCCAGACAAACATCGAGTTCGGGTCGTCGCCGACCGGAAGATGCAGCCCCTTTGCGGATGCATCTCTCTCTCGGGAAAGGTTATGCTGCAGTGTCCGCGTGATGTCGTAGGAATAGCTGTAGTAAAAGGAGCGGGTCAAGTCCAGGTTGTTGAGGATCCCGAGAAACCGAAGCTCTTCGGTATTCCGGCCATCGGCCTTGAACTTTGCCGGCGTCAAGGGAACCAGCTCAGTGCCTTCGATCTGGTACACATAATGGCCGCCAATCATGGCGACGGTGCTCTTCTTGGTGATGAGCAGCATGTAATAGGGGCCGGTGAACTTGATGAATCCCAGCAACCCCCAGGTGGTACAGCGCAGCTTCATTCCGCCCGTGCCTTGGTTGCCGTGGTCGATGGTGTACAGCAGCTGGTTCATCTCCCGCTGGCTGTAGATGATCTTATCATCCGTCATGCTCAGCTCCGAGTCATCGGTGGTCCTGTCGATCTTGAGCAAGCGATAGCGCCTCTCGGTCATGTCTCCGCCGACGATGTAGTACCGGCTGGCCGTCTCGTACAGGCTGAACTTGTGCATTTGGTAGTCGAGGGCATCCCCCACCCTGTCGTCGTCGGGATAAGTGGCCCGGTTGCTGAGCTCGGGGCTTGACGTGCGAATGAAGGGCTTCGCGACGGCCGGCTCATCGTCATTGTCATCCTCGCCGGGCGCCCCGGTCGCGATTTTGTCCAAGAGGGACGTCTCCGCGTCATCATTCCGAAGCTGCGGGAATGAAGGCTCATTGTTGGTGGAGGATGCAACGCTGGGTTGATATCCTGTCGGCGCGGGCTCACCGAGTGGCGGCAGTATGGATCCGTCCTCCATCCTGACCGACGATTAGAGAGGAAGAGTTCTGGGCTGCCACAGCACGCTTGCTGAAATTTGGTCCACTAGGACCTAGATGAACGATGGGATGGCGCTATATGCGGCGCTCATCTATCGCTGAGTGCCTTCGGCCGTGTTCCCGAATGTCGTCATATCCATCACCAAGGCGCGGTCGGCTCCGGGCTGTCGGTGTTATGGCCTTGCAGCGCAGGTAGCCCACGCAAGCTTACCCGAATTATGCTTGGTGAGACAGACGTTGCTTTGGAGAGAAATACTCCGTGTGCAGTAGAATTATTTTCCCGTCGTCACGCTCCCTTTGCTTGGTTCCTGCGAGCCACCCGAAGGCCTCGATGAAGGCGACGCGGCGGTGGATGTAACATTCGCTTATAAGGATAATCTTCACAGTAACCAGCCATATGTGCCTAACGGCTACCTCCCCAGATTCGCTGCGATAACGCCCCTTTCCTCGAGGTGTAAGTCATTGTTTATGAATACATGTTGATATCAAGATTGGAGAAAAGATACAGGCCGGAAAGATCTATAGAGACGCCAGGCCCATGTTCTTGAATTATTTCCTCCATGCCACCCCCTTGGCCGCTGCGGCATCTCGTCGCCCAACACCACTGCCCCCCAAAAGAAGCCCGGAGACCCTCGACTCCTAGACCGGAGGCGGCGGCGGCGTTCGCGAACAGGCCTCCCTAGACTCCCGTCGTTTTGGGGGGTGGAATACCGAGCTCTTCCCTCCGGCGCTTCACTTCCTCTATCGCCCCGGTCGGATCTTCAATCCCGGGATTCCGAAATTGCCAGGCGAGACAGACATCCAGCGCGCCTGCCATCCATTTTCCACCTGTCAGGCCCAGTGACTGCCCCAGTAGTTTCCCGTCGACCAGGGGCTTCATAGACGGCGCGTCCGCGAGGCCGAGCTCCTCTATGTAGTCGAGGAACTTTAGCCAGGGACTTGAGAAGGAGCGAAGGCCTGCGAGGAGATGGTCAGTAATATCACTGAGGGAGATAAAGAGCTGCACTTACGATCTTGTTTCGCCGGCCATGTCCCCAAGTCCCCCATAGCGTCAACGAGAATAGAGTAGACGACTGGTAGCCTCCAGTTGTCTCCGGCGCCGGCCCACTTGCGGAGGGCCATGCCAAAGACATCCCGCCCGGTACGAGACAGCTCCTCCGAGTCCTCAGAACATACGAGCTGCTTGAGTTTGAGGACTTGGCGTTTATGGGCATGGGCCGCGGTGATCATGTCACAGTCCTTGTTGTTGGCCGTGATGCCGTGTCGCGCAGCTCGTGTTATGGGCGGCACCTTTCGCGTCCGCGGCTTCTCCTTGTCAGCGTTTGGGTTCCGAACCCCGTCCCACGGCGCGAAGGCCGCAAGGGTCCAGGCGGAATAGGCTTCTTCGTCTCCTCGGATGAGCCGTGAGCATATCGGCCCCGCAAACTCCTCATCATGGAGCCCAGCGTTGAGGAAGCCGTACGCCGCTCTCCACGAGGAGATATCAGGGCTCGGGACATCAGACGTCGGGTCCGTAAATACGGCATGGTAGAGCCCTATGCGATCCACCAGCTCCAGGGATACAGCGGGGTTGTTGCCTGTACACATGTTAGTTACGACCATGGATGACGAGTTCGTCTCGGAGTGGGCTGGTGTGCTCCACCTCTTAGCATCTTCCCTATCTCTATGCCGACCCGTTCCCGGCTAATCTTGACTCTCAAGGAACTCAGGACCTGGCTATCGCTCATAACCCGCTCGGTATCGGGGTCGATTGAGAAACCGAGGCGACTTGCGAACCTGACTAGCCTCAGGACCCTAAGGGGATCATCGGTGAATGTCTTTAGGGGCTGCAAGGGCGTTCGGATCAGTCCGGCTTTCAGGTCGGGAAGGCCCCCGACAAAATCCTCGACCTCCCCAGTGTGTAAATTGTAGAACAAGGCGTTAACGGTGGCATCGCGGCGAGCGGCGTCCTCTTCCGCCGTGCCGAACTCAATCTCCGGGTTCCGGCTGGTATCGCTGTAAATCTCCTTGCGGAGATTTACAAGGTCCACGTCCGCTCCGAAGATGCGGCAGGTTGCCGTAGCGAGGTTCTTGGACTTCTCGGGGTTGGCCTTGATCATGTGCAGGTTGCCGATGTCTGACTTCGTCATGGAGTACTTTTGGACCACAGCAGGGTCTTTGCAATAGACGGCAAGCAACTGCCCAAGCTCTTCGCCCGTCATGTCGTTGATCGCGACGTCAATGTCCTGTGTATCGAGTCCCAGCAGCTTATCCCGAACCCATCCTCCCGCCCAGCGGAGGATGATAGGTTTGTGAGGGCGCGCCGCTCCATTGCTCTCGATAGGGCCATTTTGGCTGCGCGAGGTGTTAATAGACTCGGCGACATCAAGAAGTAGGCCCTTGAGCCGGGTTTCGCCCGGGGTGAGCTGGATCGTAGGTGTTGTCATGGTCTTTTTGCGTGGGCGTGTTGAGTTCGGCGTGGGTGACGTGCTCAATCTCCTCTTCATGGCGGCCAGCCGTGCTACACTAAATGACCGTCGCAGCGAAGTTGTCCATAGGGAGGCCAACTGCCTTGTCATTCTGTTGACTCACCCGGGGTGGCTCGCCGAGTTCATGCTGGCTTTCTTGACCTTCAGTGTCCGATTCGCTGACTCACTGGTCGGGTCGCGCTTGCTTGTTGAAGCCATGTTCACTGACCAGCTGCGAACACTGCAAGCAGCTGCCAGCGAAAGAAACATCAGACTTCCATCGTGGTCGATGCAAATGATTGATAGCACTGGAACGCTGCCATAGGAGTTCATCTCACATGCATGCTTGTGAAAATATTTTACCGCTTGCAGGACGTGTTGTTATGACACCTCCCTATCCTTGAGGGATGCATGGCTCCATCCTGCAGGCATACATACTCCCACTGGTCCCTACCATTATTACCACATTCTCTCAAGAACACACAAGCACACATACTGATATCAATATCAAGTTTTATACTACCAAAACACCGCCTGCGTTTCCAGTATATTCCATTATCTCGTCTCAAGTCTCAAATACATAGAAGAAGAAAATGAGGAAAGAGTGAGCCCAGACCGCTACGAAACGGGAGGGCGAGGCAAAGCACACAGCCGCTGTACACGGCTACCGCCGCGGCATCATGACCACCGGCACACACCAAGATATATCATTCATCCCCCTCATCGATATCAATCGCATCGGGGTTGGTCGCGGCCACAGGGGCGTCGACTTGCCCCCGTGCCTTGGACCCCGGACTCGTCGCGGCCACGAAACCCGTGGGGGCTCTCGCTTGTCTCTCCAGGGCCGCCATGGCGTCGACCGCATCCTCGTCATGGGCATCCGAAGGTATGTGGCTGCGGGCAATCGCCTGGGACGCAATAAAGTTGACGTCTGTGTTGTACTGGGCCTGGACGCTCCGCTTGATACGCAGCATTTCCTTGAACGTGTCCTCGTTCCCGTGCTGGACCTCGAACGACTCCCATTTCGACCAGAACTCGGGGTTCGTCCGCGGGTCGCAGAACTGCGAGGCGTGCCCGTAAATCGCACGCGCCCGGTCGATCTCGCCGAGGCGCTTCTCCATGTCCGCAAACTTTAGGCACATGTCTTTAACCTCGGCATCTGGTAGCGTCGAGATGGCCTTCTCATATATAGGCCGTGTCGAAGGTAGCCCGAAGTTGGAGGCGGATTTGGTGATGTAGAAGTTGAACATGTCGGTTCGGTCCTCATCTGCCACCGCACGCGTAGCTCGCTCGTAGATCCTCATGGCATGCCGTGCGAGACCCCGTTCCTCTTCCAGGTTGCCATACATCAGGTATATGACCTTCGCGAACCTTGGCGGACACCCCTCGATTGCTTGCTCGAACAGATCCCGCAGCCGCTCGATGCTGATCTTGCGGTCAACGGCCTTGGTGAGGTACAGATTCCAGAGTTCGAACGCAACAGGGTAACTGAACAGGTCGAGCCCTCGTTCGAAAATCTTGAAAGATTCCTCGAAATACTTGTGCTCCTCCAGGAGGTTCGCATAGTTGACAACCGTTTGCGGCGTTGCGATTCGCAGCTCAAAGATGCGCTCGTAAACCTTTCTTGTCTCGTCCAACGAGCTGACACTCTCGACCAGGTCAACGTAAAAGCTCCAGAGCTTCCAGCTCTTATGGACTCTCTGCTGCGGTGACAGCGTTTCGTCGAAATAGTCGACGGTTGACCGTTTCGGAGCTTGCACCGCCTTCGCCATGATTCGCACGGCGTCATCGAAGTTTTCGTTTCCAAGTTCCATTTCCGCCCATTCGATCCACATGTCTGCCAACTCCGCCACTGATTTAAAGGGGACCTTGACTGCCTTCTCCATGATGACTCGGGCCGTCCGCAGGTCACCCCCTTTATCGTAGAACTGGGCGTAGTTTGCCCAGAGCTTGTGGAACGCACCATACGCCTTCTTCGGCTGTATCGCTGCAATGGCGTCGGTGTATGTCCGGACGACCTCCTCCTTGTTGTCGCCCCAGAGCGCAACCCGTTTTTCCCACTCCACGACGTTATTGGGGTTCTGGCGGAGATGGAGGTCGTTGAGAAGGAAGGGGCGTCTGTCCATGAGCTGATCGAAGTGCATTATGCGTATATCCAGCTCGAGATCGGCTTCCGGATCCGCAACATCCTCCGGCCGTAACGCTGCTGACTCCATCAACCCGTCGATGACCGACTCCTCGAACTGGATGTACGAGTCGAACACAAGCGCGAAGTCCCTGACAGTCATCACGGTTGTGATTCCCTCTTCGAATACATCCCGAGCGTGGTCAAGCTTGCCTATCCTGACCATGTATGCAGCGAGGCCGCACCATAACTTCCCCCTTTGGTCCGGGAACCTGGACAGCCCACTCCGTATGATGCGTTCGGGATCAATGCCAGACTCGACGCCAGGCTCAACCTCGGTAGCGTGCTCCACTAGCAGGTCCACCATCTCGCTCCAAAGCTCGTAGCTGCCTTTGTTGTACTTGCTCTCGAACCGGGGGTTGTTCAGGATGGCAATGTAATTCCGTACCGCCTGTGTGTATTGCTGGAGATGAATGAGAAGCTCGATGTAATCCTCAGTGTTCTCGGGATGAGCCTGTATGTATCGTCGCCACACTTTGAGAGCGGTGGCTCCAGATGCAGAGTTTGCAAAGGGACGGTAGAGAGCCCATATCCGACCATGCTGGGTGATCGGGAGGGCTCGGAGTGCCCGGTCGAATGCGCGCCTGGTGAGGGTGAGCAGAGGCTGCTGCATCAAGAACTTTAGGTACATTTCCCAAATTCGAGGCATCTTGTTCAAGAGGATCAAGGCGCGTTCGAAGAGGGCATTGACTTTGCGGAACTCGGCCGAAAATATCGCGGGATTCAGCTTGCGGACATGCTTGGTCCGGAACTCGAGATACTATTTTTTGGAGTTAGCGAGAGACAGGACCAGTGCGGAGATGGGGCAACTTTACCATCCTCCAAAGCTTATATGATCGCGGAAGCTGGCGACAAGCCCGTTCCATGACAAAACATTGCTCTTGCTGCGTCCCGTGCTGACTCTTGAAGGCGATGTACGAGAGCCACGGCTTCGTGCTGCCCGGGTTGCGGACGACATCCTGCTCGTATACCGAATCTTCCTCAGACTGTTCCATTGTTAGTAGGGGCGCGCATTGACCTAGTAAACACATATTGATCCCACTAACCACCAGGGACAGGCTGGGGCACTTGCTAGGCCAGTCGGCCGGCCCGTTCATGCGTGCCATAGTCGTTTCCGATCGTGTGCGAGGGCTCGTTGTGGCCTTTTTCGGGTAGTGCCGCTTTCAGAAACTCAGTCGCGCGACATATGGTTCGGGGTCATCTTCGTTCCATGCGACGCAGGCTCAACCACAGCTGGAGAGGTGGCGCCGGGCGCAATGGCGGGGATTCGAATGTCTTTGTTGAAGTTATCAAGAGCTCGCGAGGCGCGCGCGCCATACTGCCTGCGGTTGATTCTTTGGGCCGATGAATAAGCGGCGTGGTCTTCTTGTCCGGCACAACCAAGTTCAAGTACAATTTACACTTTGACAGTCAAGTGAGCACTTTCGCAGTTGGCCTCAGCTGGCAGCAGCCATAAGCATATGACGCAACAGCGAAGCGAGCTTCCAGACGTTGTCTGACCTCGACTGGGACAAACGGAGCTCATCGGATTGGTCTCGTGGTGTACACTTCTTCCTAGCGTCAAGCCTCCATCGATCGCATAATTCAGTAACGATGTCTGGAGCTGGGGTAAGGATACCGCCAACCCCCAGGAAGCCTCATCAACGAAACTAACCCCGACAGGATCGCGAGGCCGTCTTTCCGACTCGGCAGTCCCTTGGGCTGATGAAAGCCAAGCTCAAGGGAGCCGAAACAGGCCATAGCTTGTTGAAGAGGAAGAGTGAAGCTCTTACCAAGTATGATTTCCGCCCGTGCCCTTTGCTCTCCGTTGCTGACGCCCGCCCGCCATAGACGCTTCCGAGGTTCGAAACACCCCCGCCGAGCTACGTGCCCCCTCCACTGACGGTTCCCCAGAAATCACGAGGCGTATTTACGAGGCGAAGATGAAGCTCGGGCGCGTCATGTCGGTTGCGGCGTTCTCCCTGGCCGAAGTTTCGTACGCGGTGGGGGGTGACATCGGATACCAGGTCCAGGAATCTGCCAAGTCCGCGCGTTTCCGGTTGACGACGAAGCAGGATAACGTCTCTGGCGTTCTTCTTCCGAGATACGAGAGCCAGATCTCCGAAGGCAACAAGGACTTTGGGCTTACTGGTCTGGGCAAGGGCGGCCAGCAGGTGCAGAAATGCCGGGAAACGTACGCCCGAGCTGTTGAAGCGCTGGTGGAACTGGCCACACTTCAGGTCCGTGGAGGCACACCCATCCCGCGACGGGCTATCTTGTCTCCTCCCTACGTTTGGACAAGGCTGACCTGAGACAGACCGCATTCGTCATGCTCGACGAAGTGATCAAAATGGTCAACAGGCGAGGTAAGTCGAGCAGACCTAGTGCTTCCTACGATATTGGGGCTAACACAGATGGCAGTTAACGCGATGTACGACTGCCCCAACTGAACACGAGTCTTGTACGAGTCTCTAACCTGGCGCGCACAGCGAACATGTCGTTATCCCCCGGACGGAGAATACGATCAAATGTGCGTACTAACCCCAAGCTTCTACGTTGCCGTCCCTGAAGGCTGACCCCGACTCAGATATCAACGCGGAATTGGACGAGTTGGACAGAGAGGAGTTTTATCGACTCAAGAAGGTTTGTATCGCCGTTCTCGGCGCTAAGTGGACATATGCTAACCCGGCGTAAATAGGTTGCTAAGAAGAAGGAGAGGGATAATGCCGCCCTTGATGCCGAACTTAAGGAAAAGCGGGAGGCCGAAGCCGCCGCGGGAACCGGTGATGCAGTTGACGATACCGGGGGCGACATCCTGGGGGCCCAGGACGATGAGGACGTAATATTCTAGGCCCACCGCTGTCTACGCATTCGCGGGGAATGCTTGCTGTTGGCGGTGCTGAGATCTGGGCGACATGGGCGTGGAAGAATGTGCAGCCGGGCGGAGACCTTTCAACGAGCGTCACGGAGCGGCTTTAGGAAGCGATTGGATGGGAACGTGCAAATTGACAAAGCTATCATTAGCACCAGACTCATTGGCGTTGATAAGTAACCTTGATGGCCTGCCCAGGCTCTCCCAGTATCATCCCCGCCGTGTTCTCCTTCGCGGTTATAGCCCCCTGCTCCGTCTCGTACTCGATGAACGCTATCCCCTTGCGGCCGGGGACGGTTCGCGCCTCGCGGAAGCCCTCGAAGCGGCCGAAGACGGCAATCAGGGCCTCCACGTCGTAGGTCTCGGGGAGGTTCTGCACGAAGAGGATCTTGTTCGGCGGCAGGTACTCGTCGGGGACCACGGCGGCCGTGGAGGGGTGCGAGGGCTTGAGGCCGGCGCCGCGGGCCGGCTTCGCCGGGCGCGAAGCTATATCTCGGGGCGCACCGGGCTTGAGGCGCTTCTTCTCCTCGAGAGCCTCGGCCGCTCGCCGCTTGTCTGTGCGTCGGGTCAGCCTCACCCGCTGCCCACAAGGGCGCGCGTCTTCGAACGGAGGAAAATGCAGGGCGAGGGAGGGGGGACTCACCCTTTTCGGCAACTCGCCGGCGCTTGTGCTGCTCAAAGTCCTCCTCGTCACCCTGCGCCTTCACGGTAGCATCGCTCTTCGTCCTCGACATCGCCAGGCGCATCGGCTTCTCGAAGAGGTCGAAGCCCTGCAGTTCCGCGATCGCCGCCTGCGCGGACTCTGGGCTGTCGAAGACGATGAAGGCCTGGCCCTTCGCCCGGAGGTTCGTCTTGGCGACTATGTCGACGACATTGCCGAACTCGGAGAAGACGTGGCGCAGGGCATCCTTCAGCGCCTCTGGTTTGACGCGCTCTTCGAGGTTCTGCACGTATACCCTAAGGAGAGCGAGCGGGTCAGCCTACCGCTAGCCACACGTCGGGGTGCAATGACGCGTACGTAGCAATGGGCGTCCCTGCAGAGGCCATGGTAAAAAATTGGGACGGGATGCGACAAGTGCTGGAATTTTCGGTGGAATGTGCAGAGTCGCGAAATCGCCGCCAAAGAAAGCCAGGCGGAAATCTGATGTTCTCTCGATGATGTCGGCTAGGCTAGGTGCATAGAGCTGACCTGGGGAATCGGCCCCGGTCTATGCAATAACCGGAATACGACCTCACTTCCGAGCGTACATATATGGAGGGGCATTTGAGGCGGCGCGGTGCCACTGAGGGGCTCTGATGCGCTGAAAGCTCAACGACATTGTTAACAGCGGAAGCAAATTCTCACATATTTACATAAAGACCAGCCAGGATACAATGCGTATATTACAGGGTGTAGGCTTGCTGAATTCAGCAGCCAGTACATTCAACCATATCCTAAGATCCGTTTATATGCAGTCCCCCCGCCTCTCTACTTCACCCCTAATCAGCTTCCTTCTTCTCCTCCTCCTCCCCCCCCGCCTTCTCCTTCCCCTCCTTCCCCTCCTTCTCCTTCTCCTTGCCTGACTCCGGAACAGCCTCTTCAGGCTGTTCGTCAAGCGCCAGTTCTCCCTTCAGGTCCGGCAGGAACCGGTCGATCCGCTTCCAGGTCTCCGTCCAGAGCTCCTCTTTCGAGGGGTCAGAAGCCGGCGGCACCAGGTAGTTGCTGCTCGCCATGAACAGAACCACGTTCTTCAGGTTTTCCCGCACCGCCTCCTCCTGTGAGTCACTAGTAGTTAGCGTGTGTTCTATAGTGCCGCGCATGGCGTACTCGACGTACCAGACTATCGCCTTGCCCGCTGTTCATGAGACGGTCCATGATGTCGACAATCTTCAGCCAAAGGTCGAGCATCCCGTCCCAGGCGGAGAGTAGCACGAGATACTGGAGGAAGACCTTGCAGAGCAGGGAAGCCACCTGCACCCGCGTCTCGCTCATGCCATCGCGGTCAGACTGGAAAACCTCGGGTTTGAGGAGGTCAAAGATCAACGGGAAGAGGACGTCTGTGAATATGGCCGTCCACTCTTTGTGGTCGGTGCAGATGAGATCAGGAGAGAGGAGGGTTCTCTGGAGCGAGCTGAGTGCGACATTTCGCACCTCCCGGCAAGGGTTTGTGCATTGGGTGATAAGCGCTTTGAAGATTGGCAACCAATACGCTGCCCAAGCTACTCATGATACGCGTCAGCAGTGTTCCTTCGTTTCCACACCAAACCGCGTCCTTACCTTCATTGGTTTCCAGGTGAGACTGCTTCATCAGATGAGGGATGCGAGTGGTGATGTTATGGATCATGTTGACTGCCTTGACACCACGAGCAACGGCCACATCCCTACGGAGTATTAGTGACAGCGCAGATAACATGAGTACGGGCGACTTACCCGCTGATAGGAGCCTTGGTGCCATTCTTCCCCGTTTTCGCGGCGCTGGCCTTCGGCTTTGGTGGTACCGCGGCGCGAGAGGCAGAAGCGAAGTCACTAAGTAGAGAGATCGCCGCTTCATAGTTTTCCGCAAGAATGGCCGGCGGCGTCCCCCCTACACCGCGTTCCAAGACCGCAAACGCCGCCTGGCTTTGGTCTTGCCTCGCCGCCAACGTTCTCAGAAGAGCCCAGAAGTCAGGAGAGGTCATGACTTCGCTTCGTACAGGACCCGGTTCTTCGATGCAAGAGCCCAGGCCCTGGAGAATGAGAGGGGCGGTTTCGGAAAGCAGGGTCTCTGGGAAGCTTGACAAGGTGTGGAGCAAAATGGGAACATTGGCGAAGTCATGCTCCTGGAGTGGCAAGCGTTAGCAAGGAATAAAGCACGTAAAGGGGGGCCGTGTGGGGGTTGAAACGTACGTAGCCAGCACGCAAAAGCTGCAGGAGGTAGAATGCCGCTCGGGATACCGCGATAGGATGGTGCTCTGTCGCAGTCCTCAACACGCCAAGGAGACTGTCGGCAACGGTTTTCCCAACAGCACGAATCGTGTCAGCGTCTCGGAGAGCCAAGACGGTGCAGAACTCGAGTAGGTAGACGAGGCCTGCGTCATATTTAGGACCACTCGCATCCACCCTGCGGTCGAGCGACGGAGTGGGCGACACAGCCTCTGCCTTGACGGTAATGACCGGGTCGCCGTCCTCCTCTGGGAGCTCGCTGAGCAAAGACTCCACAAGTCTGCTGAGATCGGTGACAGGGAAAGTCCTGTGCCTTTGTTAGCTTGAAACATTGACATTACTAACACCGCAGGGCGTCATACATGACTCTGGCGAAGATATCGCCCATACTGCACTGGTTAATGCAGTCAACCGTGCAGAGAGTACTCTCCAGTTCCTCATGGGAGGGCTCCGGCGGGTCATCGGCAGCGTAGCTCGAGATATACGACGTGAAGGCCGAGAGGAAGCCGGTCTCGCCAGCCTTCGACTCCCGATCTACCACTTGTGACGGGTTCTGCAGGGGAATCCCGGGGATTCCTAGCTGCTCCTGCTGGGTCGAGAAAAACGGGGGTATCAATGAGTTGACAAAGAGATTGACCCATATCCGGATGATCTAGAAAGGAGTCAGCGGCGGCCATGGGTGTCGTTTAGCGGATGGGATTGACTGACATGTTTCCAGCCGTGGTTAATGGCATGTTCGTTCCCGGACACGACGCGGAACAGGACCAGTGTCGCAAGTTGGGCTCTGAAGTCGCGCCCAAGCTTGACGGCCAACTCGCTCACCATGACCTTGTTGTCCCCGGATTGGACTTCAGTGTTCAATGAAGTATTGCAAGGCGCCTGGGTGGCAATGGTGGTCATCTGGCTGAGGCAGTAGGCGATTTGGTCGATTGCTTCCACGATCCCATATCGAGAAGCGATCCTAGCACACTCGTCGAAACCCGCCACAACTCGTGCGAACACGGCGTCGTCGGTGGCAGACATGAAAACGTAAGACAGCGTAGAGACGATCGGCCGCCACGTAGAAGCGAACAAGTCCGCATCATACCTGGCCGTATTGCATCTGGACAGACGCTCTGCTCCGTCCGCTTTTGAAAGGAGTTCCCTCCAAGCGTAGTCGAACGCATGCTGGTTGTCATGCTCATCTGGGAGGATGATCTCGTTCGTCTTGATCGAGTCGAAGATGTCCCGTAGATACTGGATGGGGAAATCTTGGCCGGCGTTCACGCCCCGAAGGTTCTTCGCAAAGTCTTCGCATGCCATCCGCTTCGCTGACTTCAGGTTCGGGTTGTGCTGGTCGGTGTTCAACATGAGCAGGGCGTAAGTTAGAACGTACACAGCGTCCTTGTCGGCGACGTCCACAAGCGTCGTCTTCGCGAAATATGTTTCAGCGAAGAGATCGACGACCCTTTCGATGAGTGGCGCCTCGCCGGGCAGACGGAACGACTCCAAAAGCGTGCGGAGTGCTTCGTCCACACGTTTGTCCGCGAAGTCGAAGCAGTCGAGGAAAGCCCGGAGAATCGGCTCGTTGCCTCGCTTTGAAAGGAAATCACCAAGGACCTTCTTCGACACCCTCGACGTGCCCTTCAAAAACCGCGCGACTGATACAGGATCACGAAGGTCCTCGATTATCCCTTGAGCTTCGAGGTACGCCAGGCCGTCCTTCGGCTTCTCATTAAACTTGTTTGCCCCCAGGATAATGATCTTCTTCCGCCGCCGGCGATGCTTCAGATGGGCCGCGTCTGGAAGGCCAGCCTCTTCCTCAGGGGGGTTGTCCAGCCTCTCTGCGATGAATTGGACGTATCTCAGAAGGGCATCTAGACAAAGGGGGGGCACACTAGTGGTGCTCCAGGTTGCCGAATCCGGCAACGCGTTTCGGGACAGGAGACCGATCATGTCCTCACACAGATCAGACCGATCTTCATCGCAGTCGTAGTTGACGAAAAGCTCTACCATGTAGGAAGGCATCCGTAAGAGAACGTTGATGCTTTCGACCATGGCTTGTCTGGCATCGGGCTTCCGTAGTCCACCCTCCAGGCCGAGCTTCTGACGATCTTTGACCGGGATGGGCGTAGACCTCCCACTGCCATTCTGTGACGGCTGTTTCTTGGTGAGGCGAGGCGCTTGGGGTATGCCGGAATAGAGCGACGGGTCAATCCCTGGCTCGCGGGGTATCTCGATCGCGGGGTGTAGGCAGGCAACAAGGTAAGCAAGGTAAAGCTCCTGCTGGAGCTTGAGAACGCCACGGCATGTGGCAAGCAGCGTCGTTGCAACAACCAAGGACTCCTGGAGTAGATCCATGTTATCCGACCTAACCAGCTGGAAGAGGTAGCAGCATAGCTTGTCTTCTGCTATGAGAGCCAGAGTTGGGTACTGGACAATGGACTCGCCAGCGACCTCGAGCGCAATGTGGATTATGCGTAACGCCATTATCCTCATGTTATCCGAGTGCTGCTTGTCGTTGGGGTCTAGGAAGCTGACAAGGACCCTGAACAGTTCCTTGATACTCGGAAGAGAATACGGACGTAGATCAACCGAGTCTGGTTCCTCCAGTGTGTTGATGGAGTCTCGCGGCTCATCCCCCGAGCTCGCATCGGACGCCTCGCTTGACCCGTCACCGGAATCCTGATCGGCTTGGGCCGGTGGGGCGGCATCTGCTGTATCATCCGCCGGCTGGGCTGTCGAGGGGCGGGAACCGGGGACAGCAGACGCACTAGGGTCGATCATGGTGTCTATTTCACCGTTGTGCCTCTCCAGGGTATCCGGATCGTCACGGGCATCGAGGTCCAAATGCTTAATGTCCTCAAAGATAATCTGACACATGCGAACCATGGATGCTTCAGCAGTCTGACGGAGGACCGGAGAGAATCGGGGCTGGGAACAAATCGCAAGACCCCTGCCCATCATATCGCAAACACTCTCGTCGCTCAAGATATCCCCCCCGGGACCAGACAGCATGTCCTCCATGAGGTTTAGGATCATCAGGAGAACCACCTCCATCTGCCCAGAGTCGCTGAACTGGCAGTGGGTCAATGCGGCGGACAAGGACTGCATGGCCAGGGCGAAACGGGGTGAGCTGGGGCAGATGAAGCCGTAGGCCAGGAACTTCCTCAATGCGCCAAGGGCTAAGATGGTGATGGGGGCTGCGGTGCCCTTGGTGCGGAGGATGCGCAGAAACGGCTGCAGGAGATCCAGCGCGTCGAAGCTCTGGATTTCCTTGGTCCCGGACAGGTCATACCGTAGCTTTCCAAAGCTAGATATTAGAGGGTTGTCCTGGATGCTCATGCCCCTGCTCCCCCTCAGACCCCATCGATTCGCCACGCCCGGCTGCGGGCCGTCATGTTCGGAGTTTCCATCTGCGCTCTGCTGCCAGATCCCCCCAAGGGCCGTGTTAGGGTTGCCCCCCAGTATGGCTGAGACGGTTGTGTTCGGGGAAGGGATTCGCTTCCGGATTTCGGTCGTGATCGATACGCATTCGGATATGACCAGGGAGACAGGGTCTACCGCAACCGTTACGGGCCGGCTGCGATACTGCATCCGCGCGTCGGCCGCTGGGTCTCGTGGCCCTGAGGCGTGTTGATTCAGGGTCATGTTGAAGGCGCGGGTCTCGCCGCTCGAAGGGAACGAGTCCAAGCTCAGGTTGCTGTTTCCTGGCGCATCTGTCCAACTGCTGGCGTTATTAGTTAGCACCTGGCCATGCCACACTTGAAGGAGGGGACTGCGTCTGCGCTGACCTTCTGGGAGCTTCTGATGTAGCTATTGCGTGGGTGACCCTAACTTGGGCTCGCCGGCGAATATGAGGTATGTTCGGACAGCAGGCAGGTGTCGGGAAAAGGACACTGATGCCGCACACGCTACAGCACAGTACCAGAGCAAAGGTACCGTCCACATGTAATTGATCTTAAGTCCCAATGTACACTGTCCATATTTGGCCCACTTCACCCCCTCCAATACGTTATAATTGGCCCGCAAAGGCTTGGCCTCTGGCACCTCCGATGACAGTCGCTGGCAGCTGCAACACTGTACCTTCCGTTCAAAATTTGATGAAATTGAGATGAATTGCAAGTGATTCTTCTGTAAGCCAAGGATGAGACAAAACTCCATGAAACAACCCACTTGAATCCACAGGGGGATTATTCTTTCTTGAACTTGCCATGTAGCATTGACATAAAAGAAGTCATCGCAAACGCCTTAGCCTTATAGCTCTCAGTCCTTCCCATTATCATACATAAGCAAATACGAAGCGGTCCTCTATGCTTGCTGTTGTTTCTTGACGCCGCCGTCGCCGCCTCCACCACGAGCCTGACCCTGGGCCTGACCCTGAGCCTTACCCTGGGCCTTACCCTGGGCCTTACCCTGACCCTGACCCTGAGGACGAGATTCAGCATCTTTGACCTTATCCTGCTTAACCAGCTTCTGTATCTCTGACTTGTCCTTCTCCCACTGGTTGTTCGTGTCACCAAATTCTTCTTTGAGCTTTTTCGCCCGTTCCAGTTTCTCCTGCTCCTCCTTCTCACGGCCTAGCCTCTCCTTCTCCATTTCCTACTCTGTGTTAGTCGAGAGCAGCAAAAGCAGTGGTTATATTCTAGCTTACCTCCATGTGCCGGACATCGTCAACGCTGGGTTCGTACAAGTGCCAGATCGTGTAATGAGGCAAGCCGACAACAGAAAAGCCCATGCGCTTTGCCATCTGCAAAAGAGGTCAGCATATTCGAGGTGGTAGAGAGGATGTAGCTTCTGGACCTACCTTTCCGAATCCTTCAGTCTCGGCGTGTTTTTGGAAGCTGAAGGCAGGGAAATGAACTCCAGACCGAAAGACACGGGCCTTGGCGAGAATGCTGACGCCGCCAACACCATCAATCTCCATTTCCATATCCGGGTCTCCGTAAGGGTCCCGAAGATAGGCAAGATGGGGTCTCCAGGTGGCGTATTCTGCATATCCCTCCACGATGACGGCATCCTCATCGAGTGTATCGGCAAGAGCTAGCGCGGTCTCCGACTCTTGCCACGAGTTCAAGTCATATGGTTGCTCTCCACCTAGCCATTCCGGAAGGGGGCGCCATACGTCTAATGCTGTGTAAGTACAGTGAAATGGGGAGAGGACAAGGGGGCGAGTACTGACTCGGCACAATAACGTCTTTGTTGTGTCTCATGAGATCCTCCAGGATCGTAAAGGGGGCCGTCTCAACATCGACGTCTCTCCAATACACCCAAGAGTGGTATGGCCGCAAGGTCGCGCTCAGCAGCCAATTCCTGGCCTGAGCCATAAGCTTCCGCCGACTCGCTTGAGCTGCAAACCCGTGGCGGCTTTCAACATCTTGGTTCACTTTCTGACCAAAATCCTTCTCGATAATGGAAATTTCGCCAAAGTGCTGCCTCGGATCCTCATCCGCCTGGAGTTCGTCAAGAGTCTCGGTGAGGATCTCGAGTGTCGCGTCTTTCGAGTCGGAGACAAGGAAGGCCATGTCTATGAGGTGGTGAGGATAGGTGAAGTTGCGGAGGTGAGAGAAGAACATGGGCAGATGGGCCTGCGCATC
Source organism: Sordariomycetes sp. S4602 (assembly GCA_023628835.1). Taxonomy (NCBI): domain Eukaryota; kingdom Fungi; phylum Ascomycota; class Sordariomycetes; species Sordariomycetes sp. S4602. Next base: position 51,278 of record JAMAJV010000026.1, on the reverse strand, counting down.
TCGTAGCGGGACGCAGAGGAGAATGCGTTCCTCCCGCTCCCAGCCACGGGCGGTCCCCTGCACGTTGCTCAAATCGTAGTATCTGACAGACTCCAGTTGAGGGTCCGCCGCGGTGGAGAGGATTCCCAAGGATATAACGGAGGCAACGGAACCCCGGGGCCAGATGAAGTATCCGAACGCAACCAGCCCGATGACGCCCAGTAGGAGATTTATCAGGAGACCTCGACGGCGGCGTAGGGCAGCGGTGGACGATCGGGGTTGGAACCTAGTAGCGGAGACGTCAGCCGCGCCAGAAAGTAGTCAAAGCCGCCAAGCCATCGACAAGATACCTGTGTGGGGAGATGTCGAAGGTGTTCCCCCGGGGGTAGCCATTGGCGAACGAAGCAGGATGATGCGACGGCATCTTGGTGGGAGCTGGCGAGAAGGCCGCATGCGAAGGTAACATTCGTCGGTCGTCCCAGCGATGGTCGGCTTGGTTGGAATGTGTTGCGATGGGATCCAGATTTCAGTAAGCCGTCGACCCTGCGTCACTCGTCATCGACCCGCTTGCTCGGGCATGCCCGGTGCTTGTGGACCGTACAACCGCAATGGAGCGAGCGTTGGGCGCGGGTGGAACTTCGCATATATGACGACGAGGTCAAGTCGCACAGGCAATGGCCTTTTCCTTTGGAGACCGTGGCATTCGCGAATCGGGCTAACAAAGTCGCCTTCAGCCCCTGAGCTCCACTTATCATCAACCGCTGCCACCACATTCTGGTCGTGGCGGTCCGATTGCCACTTGTGAAACGTCCCCAGGGAGAGCCAGTCACGTGCTAAACAGCCCAAGGCGGCCCACTGAGCTGCCCCTGCAGAGATGCGACGGACTCCATATTACAGGACGCCCATCCATCCAGTAGCACCAACATGCAACCCGATGCTATCCTCCGCAACCCTTCCCTTGAGCTTTAAAAGTTCTTGTTAAGCTCCTCGCTGTCTTGAAAGCCAATGTGGCGGTGTGGCTACGGCAGTTACGCGCGGATCTTGATTCCTTCAATTGGGAAAGGAGCGCTAATGGGACTAACTACATGGCACTGCAGCAGTTGGAGCTTTACAAGCCGAATCACAGACCGATTGCTGCCATCTGTGAGCATGTACATAGGCTGAGAAGGAAAACAACAGCAACAGGCCCACTGAAAGTCAAGGTCTCCACGCTAGTACGGCAGGGACTATGTTGGGGGAGTGGTTGTCAAACAGGGAGCTTGAAGAGCACGGAAGAACGTTTCATACGAGCATTTAAATTGGTCATTGACGCACTAACTAGTATCTAGAGGGTTAATGACGAGTCCCGCTGGGAAAGCGATGCAAATCAGTTCGCTATGATCCCGCTTGGGACGATATCCCGAGTGTCCGATAAACAGCTGGACGTCTACGGACGAGGGACAACTGGGCCTCGCGGTGTATGTCACCAACAGTGACTGAGCAAATACTATGAGGCTGGTTAGCGAAATATTCATCATCGCAACCTGCATCAAAATAGCGTAACAACTTGTTCATCAGAAGTTATTTGGTATTTTACGTTGGCTTCATGGGGTATCAGAAGCAGAACTGGAAAAAGTGTATCATCAGGGAAATGGTTTGGGTCCAGCGGCATGTTCGCTTCCGCTGGCACCAGGTATGATACTTACAATATCAAGGAAGACGGATGCTGTGTATCGTGGACAGGGAGCCTACTGAATAGGCAGAGTTAGCTCGAGTTCGAGACCGGAGCAGCATCCGTCAAAGTAAAGTGCAAAAGGGAGTCCATCAGATGGTAGTGCATGTGTTCTAGAGCTCAGGTGATCGCTCGAACCGTGGAAAGAATTCATCATGTCGTGTCGGGGGTATGCATTCGATTTGGGTTCGTTTTGGGCACATACCGAAGAGCATCCACGACAGAAATCGGATCGTGTTCGAAGAAGAAGGTTGGAGGAGAGGGAAGTCGGAGCGGCGGCGCTTCGGGTTTTATCTGCGGAGGAAATTTTCGCTACCCACCTTTGTGAGATATCCCCGGTAACGGTACTGTGCCCCGGTAAAGGCGTAGGCCCAAAAGCACCTCCGATAAGGCTGTGAATTTCACCGCATATCAACCCCTCCAAAATTTAGGAAACAGCCACTCCACGACGACCAACACCCTCAATTCCACGTGGGAGTGTCAAACCATGGCCGACAGACGGAGAATCAACGGGCCCTCGGGCACAACCTGCCCACCGGTATTCGAGGCGACCCCCCCGGCGCCGCCGACCCGGACGAGGCCAAGTAATGCTGCGAGAGGAATTTGTGGGTACCAACCAAGAGATCGCGCGAATCTAGACATGGACGATAGTACTGACCGCATGACAACGGAACAGTTCTGAAAACCGGCGTAACGCCATCGGCATCCGGATCGGCGTACATGGAGCTTGGCCCTCCCGAGAGCGCGGCACAGAACAGCGGAGCAAGTGGAATGAAACTTACCTGCACGGTCCACGGCCCGCGCGCCCTCCCGAGATCGAGCCCGTTCTCCCCTCACCTTGTCCTCACGAGCCACGTCAAGTTCGCGCCCTTTGCAACCCGCCAAAGACGAGGGTATGTCCGCGATTCCAGCGAGCGCGACATCAGCGTTCATCTAGAGACGGCACTTCGGGCTGCAGTCTTGGCGGATCGGTGGCCGAAGAGCGGAGTCGATGTCATTGTCACCATCGTCGAGGGTGACTATGAAGGCTACACGTCGCGACCCAAGAGAGACGAGGCGTGGGACATGATGAACATTCTAGGCGCATGTATCACCGTCGCGTCGGCCGCAATCATAGATGCTGGCATCGATTGTGTCGACTCTGTGGCCGGTGGGGTGGCGGCGCTGGTCCGTACAAGCGTGGACGACAGCCCGACCATCGTACTGGACCCGGCAGTGTCAGAGTCGGCGGTGGTACTAGCCGCTTGTTGTGTTGCTTACCTTCCGTCAAGGGACGAGATAAGCTCCGTCTGGCTCAAGGGCCAACTTCCTGCTTCGGATTCTACGTCGCATCTCCGATTGGTCGGGATGGCTACTCAAGCAGCTCAGGGGACAAGTCAACCCCTCTTGGGAGGTCTCACCGACTCGTTCTCATGAAGCTTTCTGCCGCGGGGAACAATTAAATATGTCGCGGGAGATGTCTTGCGGACAGACTTCCGCTCTGGGGCTGACGTCATGTAAATGGCATGCACTGTCACATGCGGAAAGATATGCGGGAAGGTGGGCAGCGGGGGTGGCCCGCTAGGTCAATCCTACCAGCGATTTTATTACGAGGTACAAAGACCCTGCGTCGGTTAGGCCATACCGTGTACAATAGTTAGTAATTACGACTGTACTCCAACCACCTACCACCACCACCGCTACCTCTTTCCAATCGTGAACCGCCCTTACGGCCATCGGAACCACTAATCCGACACAGTCTCCCTCCTCGCTCGAATACTAGGGTCCGGGACGATTCACCTCGCGCCATGACGGTCTTCGTTCCTTCCGCGTAATCGATCCCCATCAGCCACGTCTCCCCGCCCGTGGCTTCCCGAGCCGTTTCCAGCCGACATGGCCCAAGCCTCGTCCGATACTGGCCCGACGCAAGGAGCATTTGGGGGGTGGCATAACATCACTTTTCGAGCGGCGCAGCAATATATATCGGCGGTGAATGTGTCCAAGCACGTACCCTCGTTTGACGACTTGATCTGGGCAGGGCCACGCGTGGTTCGGAGACTCGGATCGTTTGTACTTTCCACCGACGGTTCCGGCGACTTCCAACCAGACACCTTCTCGGCCGCCGCGGAATCGGACGGCGTACACACACACCAGGGGGGCATGGTTGCATCGTACATGAGCAGCCATTCAGGCACCCGGCCAAGCATGCCCAACGCCACCCACGATCCTGCCGGCAGTTCGTCGAGGTTCCCCGCCGACGGGCCCAAGGGCCTGGGCAGCGTCTTCAGCTATGCTACCAGTAAATGGGCACTCTGCTGTGTCGCCATGGCAATCATCCTCAATCGCGCCTACATCTTCGCCGCGACGAGGCGGAGGTTGGTGCTGCCATGGCAAATGAAGCTCGCGATACGAGGCGTTCCCCTGCTCCTGCTTGCTGTCCATGCCCGGCAGCTGCTCCAATCTTTACAGTGCCAGACCTCCTCCGAATTCTCCAGCCTTCGTTGGAGAGACCCAACCAAGGGCTCTGACCTGATGTTCTCGCACCCCAATGGGTTCCTGCACGGTCTAAGCTCCGTTCTCCTGCTCGGCGCCTCGGATCGCGACTCCTGCCTCGCGGTGAAGATGATCCCTGAGAGCTTCGAGGCAAGCGGTGGGGTCCAGGACCTGAGAGGGTCCCTCGGTCTACTGTGGCCTCTCTTTGGCACCCTCTGCCTCAGTCAGCTGGTGGAAACTATCGTCTGCGCCGTCGAGGGCAGACCACTCACGGCGGAGACGGGAATGACCCTCTTTGAGCATTCCCTGGCCTTCGCGGAAGCCGACGCTGCGATCAGCAACCAACTGGGCCTGGGCATCTTCACAGCCGGGCCTGCGTCTGCGTCGAATCTGCAGCAGGCCATGCCCATCAGCCGGTCTATGATCTTGTCCAGGGTTAACACCCCGCCAGAGGTGCTCCTCGTGGCCTTCCTATCCACCATGGCCCATATCACGAGCCATAGCCTGGGCGTCTTCAGCCTGCAGGCTAGGTTTCGGCTCGTCAGCACGGCTCTCTGGGGCATATGCTTCATGGCCAGTATATTTTGGAGCGTCGTCACATTCTCCTTAGAGTCTACCGAGAGCCAGAGCCTGCTCCGCTTTCCCACCGTCTGCATCATCGGGTTTATACCACACGTTCTTGTATTCTCCGGCATAGTGGTTTGCGTCTCGATATACGGCTTTGCACTTGTTCTATCCGCACTTTCGCCCCCGCCCGGACAGGAGAACGCACGTTCTACCACCCGCCAGCGGCTAGCACAGGCGCAGGCCAACCTACAAGCCAGCGTTTCGTGGTCTGAGCTCCGGATCAGTCGGGAGATGGAGTTCTACACGGCATTGCTCAGGGCGGGCTTCGGGGCGATCTCACTTGCAAGCGAGGCAGTGTACTTGAATGAGGATTCTAATGTTGCCACGCCTAACAACACTTGGCTCGAGGAAGGACGCCTTCGGCAACTAGAAGAGTATCAGGAGAACTGGGTCTCTCGTTCGGAGAGCAGCCCGGCGGGCGGTCCAGCAGTCCCACCACGGTCTGCCACTCGTCGTCGACCCCGCAACGGATTCGCCCTCGAGCGGCGGATGCCGATGGTGCAGAGGCGGCGTCCCGGCGTCGACAGGATACGGGGAGACGGGGTGGGTGCCGCGGTTAGGAGCGCGCGGTGGCTGGTTGCGATGGACTACGTGCTCAGCATAAGCCGGGCTCTCTTTAGGGTTTGGGCCGTTGTGGTCCTGAAATGTCTGGAGAAGCTGGGGGTCGGGCCACGGCCGCTGTGGCTGTTGCGGTTCGTACGCAACCCCAAGGCAGCCGCTACGGGCGAAGAGCAGCGCCCCATATCAGGGGCCGGCGGGGGGGGGCCGAGCGAGGACACCTCGCCCATGATACCTGGTTTCCGGGTTCGTAGGGACGATCAGCTCGATGTGGAGACAGAACTCAGAGCACACAACCAGTCCGTCGGCGCGGAATCAGGACCGGTAGACGAGGAAGGGCTAGATGCCCAGCTCTATGGCTGGTGGCTCGACGGCCACACCTGGGGCTCGGTGGACGGGAGTGGTGATTATGCGGCCAATGAGGACGCGGACGACATCGATGGCACGAGCGTTGTCTCATCCGGCACGTCAGACAGTGGCGCAACCGAGCGGGCGGAGGAGAGAGACACCCGTCTGTCTCGGCTGTCGACCCCCTTTGGCAGAGACGACAGTCCCGTCCTCGACACGCCGATACAGGTGTCAGACCTCACGAGACTTCTCCGACCGCAGAACCCGGAGGAGCAGGAGGAGGCCGACGCCCTCTCGGCCCATCTCGCAAGCGACGAGATGCTGACGAGGTCGCGGTATCAGAGGGCGAGGCGCCTGCAGCTCGCCCGCGTCCTGGCCACCGGGCCGCCAGGGAGACACCTTCCGCATATTCCTCCTCACCCCGCCAAGCTTACGCACCAGGAAGAGGCGAGGCTTCTCGAGCAGATCTTGATGTCGAGGCGGGAGTCTCAGGCAGCGCAAACGGCATCGCTTCGGGGTCCCGATCTGCAGGCAACAGAGGCGTCTGGGATGGGTTCGGAGGGGCCGCAGTGCGTCGTCTGCCAGAGTGCGGCTAGGATCATCATCGTGTGGCCATGCCGTTGTCTCAGCCTCTGTGATGACTGCCGTGTGGCGTTGGCCATGAACAACTTCGACAGGTGTGTCTGTTGCAGGCGGGAAGTGAGTAGTTTTAGCAGGGTCTTCGTACCGTAATTACGGGTCACCGGTTTATACCAAACAAGTCTTGAACACATGAGCATGACATCAACCCCAAGCTGCGCAGTAATTATGAAGGTTCTTTTTATTCATTACGGATCCGCGTTCCAGAGCACTTGCGTCTCGTCCCCATCCCCCCCTTTACATCCCAGCCCACTCAACGCAAAAGACTCGAGCCTGCGAGCCGGGGTGAGGGGACGTGGATGGCTCGCTCCCAGCCAGAAAGCCCTTTTTCACAGCCGTACTAAGCCGGCCCGCGCCCACCAGCTCCAGGAGGGGAATTTCTTCGTCCCACTTGTAGTCATTGGCTAGGAAATGCGCGTGGTACCGGAAGGGATCGCCTGGGTAGACACTGAAATGGGCGCCGAAACGCAGCCCGGGGGTCATGAAGTACCGTCTACTGTAGAGGTGCCTGTGCAGCGGGCTGCAGCGAGGCAGCGCGGCGGCGTTGCCCTGCGCCACGGCCACCGGCAAGTTTCCAAGCCCAGTCGGAATAACAGAACAGGGGCGCGCCCTTGGGTTCTGCGAAACGCCGTGGGCGGGGTCCCTGCTACGCTCCGCGGACGATTGCCTCGTTTCCTGGTGTTCTTGCAAGGCTCTCTCCACTGCCTGCCTTTTCGACTTGACCGATTCAACGTAATGCTGCCTCGGTGGTTCCATAGGCTTTTGCAAAACGGCTAGCTGGGTCTGGGCTTCATCCCGAACGACGGCGACGCCGGCCTCAACGAGCGCGGCCACATCTTCGGGCCTGAGCTCGAGGGGAACACCCAAGAAAAGGTTCTGCGTTGGGCTCTGAGGCACGGTCCCCGTCAGTACACCACACACCTCATGGTGTCGTCGTATGAGCGATATATCGTGGTGGTCGAAGACCAGATACCGCCCAGCAATTGCTGATATCTGTACTGGGTTGGAGGGCCCCATAGCTCAAGGTCCGGTCATCTAGCAGTGAGAAGTCTGGGTCAGCCAAGGAACAAGACAATTAACGTGTTGTTGGATTGTCTGCTGGAAGAACCAGGTAGGGGTGGGCTCATTCGACAGTGATAAGGTTGTCAACATGGTAAGTTCAGTGGATTGACAGATTGATTGAGTAATCATAGCGCCCGTGTTTGTGGTGAGAGGAAGAGTGTGCTTCGACAGATACTAACCTTCCGGAGCCCATGAGGTGCTTATGGGCAATAGAATTGCTGCCAGGACCAGGCCTGGACGAGCTGAGTGTTGAAAATGTGGCGGATGGAGAAAAGCTCACAACCTTGCTGTGGGTGTGTAAAGAAGTTTTTTTCTCGTGTGTGCAGGTTGAGAAGGAAAGAAAAGGCAGCCGCGAGCCCCACATTCCCGATACCTGCATAGCCCCACTCCAGCTGCATCGGAGGGAGCAAAAGCAAGGTACAACAGGCAGGCCCAGATGAATGCTGTGGATATTAGATCCTTCAAAATTCGAGTTTCTCCTTCTTGTTGCTGCCGTGGCTTTTCTCTTCGTCGTCATCACCGTCAACGGGTGGGAGGCTAAATTGCTCAATGAGGAGACCTCCAGGCCCGCTCAGCTTGAAAGACAGGTTTGCATGGGAGCCACTGGTCTGCGGTCCACCACCTCGCTCCTGGTAGACGGGCAAAGAGTGGATGTTGAACAGGCCCTGGGCGTTTCCGTGCTGGGGTGCCACGGGCAGGACCTGAAGCTCCAATACGGCGTCTGAGAGCATCTCCATCCAGCGCGTGAGCCCGGATGCCCTGGGGTACAACGAGATTGGCAGCGTGATTAGCGCGGATGCCCGTTCGCTGTGTCTCCGAAGCAAGGCCCTGAGCCCGTGGATAAATCGGAGAATCTCGTCAGGAAGCGAGTAAATAGGACTGTACAGTGCAGGGGACATGAAGCTCGGGACCACTATGCGGTGGATGATACCCCGCGGTGATGCATCGAGTGACTCCGCCAGCGTACGGAGGAATCCTTGCAACGCCGAGTATTGAGAAGTCGTGCCATCAGAGCTTCCTTCAGGCCTGGTTGGAGGCAGTGACGGCAGAGGGTATGGAACGAATGTCCCCCGGATGCTCTTATTGTCAAGCCGCTTAGTCAAGTCAAACGAGTGACAAAGAGGGTCGAGCGACGCAACGTTTGCCGCCTGGTTATCTACCGAAAGGGTCCGACTTAGTGGTCAAAGGAACGGCTTGGCAGGCGTGGGGGGTGAACGAACCTCGTTCACGAGAGACTCCATTGTCTAGCCTCTCATACCGCCAGGCAATCTTCATCTCATCGCCCCTCTTACTCTGCTGCGGCGGGGGTGGCGCACCACTCTTGGCTAATCCCGGCAGCTCAGCTTTCCACCCGTCCCCATGCCCGAGGACGTGCACATGGTGGCCCTGGACAAGGCCCTCCGCGGCGTAGTACCGAGCTAGGACACCAGCAAAGTCTGTCGAGCCCGCCTCCTCCATGAGGACAGAGGTGCCAAGGGGGAGCCCCGAGTGTCCGCCAAAGAAACGGTCTAGTGAAGCTGTGCCGGTTGACACAGTTGGACGGCCATCCAATGGAGATGGCCGGACCCCAGCTGGAAGCTCTTGGTCTGGCGTTCGATGGTTTAACAGCTTGGACTGAGGTCGATGAGGACTTCCAATAACGGTGCCCTTGCGTTGAAACGGCATTGTGTTACACGCTGAAGGCGGGGTGACGGGACCAATGGGGACACTAGGTGGCGCGAATGCTGGGGGGAAAGGATATGAGTGTGATATCCTTCTTCAGTAGGGCTTTGAGGAGGATACATGTGCAGGCGTGTGGTAGTCTAGTATGCATATAACGGGGCAAGAAGCGGGAATTCTTTTATGTAAGCTTTCCACCAAGCCCGGCTTAAGGTGGGTCGGTCCCGCAGCAAATTGAAACCTTCCGACTGCCCAAGGCGTTGGAATCTTGCTGTGGATCCCTGCCGAAATCACCACCACCATCGCAGCCGCATCCCACGAGTCTCAACGACAGCGATACACGATGGCCACCTCCGGCGGGGACGCGACTCTGTTCGAAGAGTCCTTTACCATCACCAACGTCGATCAGTCCAAATACGACCGGGTCGCACGCATCTACGCAACCTCCACCGACAACCAGACCGTCCTCACTCTCGACGCCAATGTCGAGCTCTTTCCCTGCCAGGCGAGCGAGGGCATCAATGTCGTCCTGGCGACTTCCCTAGCCCTGGACGGCTCCAAGGAAGATGAGAAGGGCTGGAGGGACACCGGCAAGGGACCCTCGGCGGAAGCCAGCCTCGCGGACATGTTCGACTACGTCTGTCACGGAAAAATCTACAAGTTCGAGGATGGCGACGATGGCCAGACCATGTAAGACCTCGAGACCCAATCCCCGTCTATCTTCACCCGGGAATGCTAATATGCTCTGTAGAAAAGCGTACATCTCCTTCGGCGGTCTCCTCATGTCACTGGAGGGCCCGTACAAGAAGCTCACGCCGCTACGAGTCGAGTACACGTATCTACTGGTGAAGAAATAGACGTGCCACGATCTGAATCGCAAGGATTTATTGGTATTAGTTGGTGCCAGAAGCGATTATACCCCGCGTCTAGCATGGCAGCAGCATTGTTCATTGCGACAGCGGGATGGCTATACGGCTGTCCGGCTATGATGTTCGGTCATGTTGCCAATCCCGCCCCCGCGCCCTCTTGCGGGCCGGGAAACGGTAACGGCCTATGGATACGTCGGCAGATTTGCTCGAAATCCGCCTCGGATTCCTTGGTCATAATGCCGTGGCGTATGAAGAAGTCCAGCATGACCAAGGCGCAGTTAGGCTTAAATCGACCACGACCAAGTTGCTCCCAAATCTCCTCGACCGTGCAGAGATCAAATGACTCGACTTCGCCATCCTTGGGCCTCGGCGTTACGTCGGCCGGGAGCTCCAGGTCATAGACCCATTGGCACTCGGGGTAGATGAGACCTTTCTCTCCGCCCGAACGTTCATCTGTGATATAGACGTACGACACGGTGCCGGAGGGCACCACGGATGCTCGGAGCAACGTCTCGGGGAGGCTCGCTTCCTCGTCTGCCTCTCGAATGATGCACTCTAGTGGGTCCTCGCCACTCATCAGCCCCCCTGCAACAGTGTTGTCCAGCATGCCCGGGAAACTTTCTTTCGTCGCGGACCTAGTCGGTACCCAGATCTTCAGACCATGGCTGCTGGAATCAGAGCGCACAAAGCCCGTTAGATGAACACCGTATCTGTTGACCCCGAACAAACCACATGCCGCTCGTTCAATGTTGTGGCTGATTTCGGTGGCGCTGCTGTACACCGGCCAAGGCTCGTTTCTCCACGTAGCAAGTATCGAGAAGGCTCGTTGTTCTCTCCAGTAATTGATGATGTTGGTGACTTGATCCCTTCGGTCATCTTCGGAGGGCCCGGCGCGTAGAGCCACGGTGCGGGAGTGCGGATCAACCTCGATGTTGCCCCTTATAGACTCCGGGATGGCAATGAGCTGCTCCAGGACTGAGGGGAGCAGGTACCCAACAGGAATGGCGCCGTCTCCGCTGTCAAGCACCCATGTGTAGAGCTGCCGTGTTGCCTCTTCGTAGGCCGCGGGGTCCGCGGCGGCGGCGGGGAACCTGCTCTCGTTTTAGTCCCAGGGTCCATGGCCGGGGTACGTGCCCGTTGCAGTGCAGGCCGTGCACCAACTAACCTGTCAACCTCATTGATCAGGTCCAGGTTCGATTTCCTCTGGGTCATGTTGGGCGTCCGTCAGCAACTCGTCATAGCGGTTGCGGGGGAGAGGGAGGCGTTTGGAGGTTCACATGCGCGAAGATTGAGTGCCCTCGCCCCACCTTTTTGCCAAGTGCTGAGCTCAGCCCTCGAATTGACTTGACCTCACCTCGACACAACATCTTATTCTCACTCTCACTCACACACTCCTCGTCACTTTGATAGTGCGCAACAGCCAACATGTCCACGCCGGCTTTCGGGATCATCCCGACGGGCTGCCCCGTCATCACCGAGCCCGTGTCAACGCCGTCCGCGACGTCATTCCTGTACACGCTCCCGACGACCAAAACCTTCTCCCACGTTGTAGTTTTCCTGTTGCCCGGGGTGGTCTTGCCGCAGGAGACGGCAGCGGCCATCTACCTGACTACGCTGCAAGAGGCAACCTCGGCGGAGTCGTCCGGCCGTACGCCCAACTTCAAATTTCTCGGAGGCATAGGCCCGGGGAAGGAAAGCTCTGTGTTTAAAATCACCAGTCCGGCGGGGACGTCCGAGCATGGGTCGGACTTGGTGATCGGGGTATCGATCGAGCCTGCACCCTCGGTGTCCGCCCGTATGATGGAAATGCCGGCCCCCAAATCGTCCCCATCCGCAGGCGGTGCGGCCTCGACGGTGGCCCTGGCCCAGAAGATCATCAAGAGCGCGTTCAACTTCCTCTCGGGCTTCAGTGGCACTGCTGGCCCGGGCCAGGTCGAGGTGGTACCCCTGAAGGCCTTTGAAGACTGGTGGCGCAAATATGAAGGTCGCCTACGCTCAGACCCGGGCTTTCTTGACAGAGAAGACTAGGGTACTCGGGAGACTCGTCTGAAGACGGCCACGATCACTACAGGGGACGAGTAAGTTAGACATCTTATTCAGCCCACCCGGAACCGCGGGCGTACCTGCGGCGAACTAACGCGAGAAATAGATGCAGTACACCTCATTGTCCCGAGGTTCAAACTCCAACCTGCTAACGCCTGCGGATCCCAAACCCTCCGGCGTGTGTTTCAAATGCATTACATCGTACAGTGGCCTTCCGCCAACCCATTGCGCATGTGGTAGAGCCCTTCATCTTGTGGGGCTACCAGCGCGGCTCCTCCTCCCCATATTCTGCATCGGCACCGCGCGGGACAGCCGATCCCTACTCTCCGTCCTCACAACCAGCCCACTTCTATCAATAGATGTGTGTGCCGTTCTCTCGTCGATCCGCCCATGCGACTCCTTGAATGTGCGAAGACCTCGAGAAGATGGTGGTCGCTGACCTGCCGAATCGTCCGAGTCGTCGGTATCAACATCAGTAAAGCCCGTATCTCCATGCGGACCTTCTTCCAAAATCCGTTCATAGGTAGCAGGATCCCGTTTGAAGAGCCTCCTTGAGAAACCCTTGGCCCATTTGATCAATCCACTGCCGCTCGAGCGCCGGCGCCGGCGCGACGTCAACGATAGCTTCCTGATCAAGCTCCTTCTCCTGTCTCGACTACACAGCAGTAGGAGGGCAAGAGCGATCCCAACAAAAATGAGCGCCAGCGTACCAATCCCCGGGCCCGCATGCGTCTTCCCCGGCAGCCCTGGAGGCTCGAAAGCCGCAACGATCCCAGAGACAGCATCGCCAAGACCAACCGGCAAGGACGTGGCGGACGACGGTATTTGACTGGATGCATAGACAAGCATCGTCCCTAATGTCCAGCTGAACTCCGTCCCGTGGATCTTGTTGACCGGCATGAATGGATCTGCAGCGTCGTCTTCGGCAGCTGGGCCTGTTCCGTGCGAGATATTTGGACGAGTAGCGGAGGCCACATCCGTCGTTATCATAGGAACGCCGATGCCCTCGTACAAGACATTTATAAGCCATGATGCTTTGAAGCATGCCTCCTGTGCGTCCTGTACTTTCTGGGCGCTGCTTTTCTTCCGGGGCACTAGATTCTGCTCGATGGCGGACCAGCTCTGGTTGCAGAATTCATCAACTTGCTCCCTATAGCTTGCCAAATCATACGCCTTACTTCCCGAGCTTGAGAAGACACCGTGGGTGACATGCCAGTATTCTGATACACCGACGAAACGAGTGGAGTCAAAATCTATGGCCGGTGTGTGCTGGCCGTTGAAGAGACATGGCGAATCTTCACATACGGCGTCTTTCCGTAGTAGCGGGAACGTCTGCCGCAGGCACTCGTCGAAGTCTCCCGTGCCTTCCAGGAGAGTCTCACCAGGTGGCACATCGCCAGTCACTAGATCGCCATCCGTAGTTGTTATCAACCCCTCCGGCATGCAGGGGTCTGGCAGCACGTCCGTGTCTTCTGTCGAATACCGGTCGGTCAAGGCCTCGACGAACCTCTCCCGGGCGACGTGGGCCCCGAATCCCAAGAACGATGTCGAGAACACCTTGTACTCGTTTGGCGTACCGTCGACATTCCGTAGGCGCACTAGCTTGAGATCGTCCCAGTGCTCTGCACTTTCCGTGGCATTGGGTGCGAATACAATCTGTGTCGAGGCCCCTCCCATGTCGAGAAACCCATATGTATCCTGGTCTACTTCGTTGTCGTCGTCCTGGGTAGCGGCAAAGCCTCCCAGGAGGTAATTGGCCGCCAGCCAGCCGTAAAGCCCCTCCGTCTCGCCCGATATAACCTGGACATGGCGAGAGCAGTCCGGCAAGTGGAACTCGGTGCTTTCGCGAAGATACGAGCACACTTCGTCCAAGAGTGTCACGCGCTGGGCCTCGTGGACTAGGCGCATGCCAGCGGTGGCCATGACGAAGATAGGGGCCTCCGATCTCTTTTTCGCGGGTATTTCCTTCGTCGCGGCGTCGATGAGAGGTTGCAGATAGTCGCCGACATCGAGGGGTCGGGAGGCGAGGGTCGAGATCCCGGGCCGAGTCTTCTTCACCTTGGCCAGGGTCACCTCCGGCAACGACCCCGAGGATTCGTCATGACGCGTGGAGGGCTCGTCCGTCCATTTGTAGATAAACGCCCTGGTCCCAGAGGACCCAGCATCGATAATAACCCCCCATTTCCCTAGAGAAGCCTCGCATTAGCGACGTGATCTCGGCAGGTTGCGCCGGGTTAGCAGGCAGCGTTACATACAGTCCACTCCCATGGAGAAATGCAGTGCTGCCAGTGGTCGGCGCGATGGAAATATCTATATCGGACGATTTACCGGTATATGGGTTGGTGAGGACGAAGGCAAGCAGTGTATGAGGAGGGAAAGAGGGCGAGTTGTGTCGTGTCTTGGCTTGTTGGCGGTTTCCGTAAAGACTGGAGAGTATGTGTTGTATTTGGTGGGTTGCGATGCGCCTGAACAGGCGCATATGTACAGTAAAACACGGGCCACTGCTTGTCCCACACCGAGGATCCCGTCCTGGTCAGTACCAGGTACAGTAAAGGCGACACAGTAAACCTTGGCGACAGGTACTCGTACTTCGGCGCCTTAGAATTAAGGACAGACGCTCTCAACAGCTGCTCTTAGCTGCTGGCATCTGATTCCGTCCATTTCACCCCCTGTAAGAGGAAAACTTCCGAACTTCTAAGCTTAATTCGACAGGCGCTAATATCAAGAATCGGCTTTGTGGCTTGCCACTAGAAATACGAAGATCAACAAGTCACATCCTGTCGAACCCTTTATGCTCTCTTCTCGCTCATGCTCTCTTCTCGCTCACAAGTTTTAGCCCCTCTCCCCCCCCCCAAAAAAAAACGTAAACAACTCCCAAACTACCCCCAAGACATTCACATTCATCCGCCGAGTCGTGATAAAAGGGCTTCCCTAGATCAGAACTGAAATCAATCGACCCCCAGGCTCTTATGCTCCTGGAATTTCAGCCCATTTCTCACAATAACCAACTCGCCGTACACGCAAAACACAATGTTGCCGTCCGCCGTCGCAATGGGCCTCACATCGGACGCATGCGCCTCATGGTGGCCTGCGAGGTAATCGTTCGGCACGAAGAACCTCTGCGTGTACGTCTTGCTTGCGAGAGACGCCATGTCGAAGCTCGAGAGCCACGAGTTGCGGTGTAGGAAAAAGAAGGGCTGTGGCTGGCCTTCTATGATGCCAATGAAGTGCTCGCATATCTCTGGCGAAAGCTTGAAGAGGAGGGGTGCTTCTTGCTCCGTCGGGGGTGACTCTCTGCCCGAACCGCTCATATCGAAAAGATAGGTCGTTGAGGACGGAGACGTCTTGTGGGACTCCCGGCGCAGGCTCAGGACGAGGGTTTGCGTCTTGGGGTGGACAGCCGCCATCTCAATGGTCTCACCCTCGCTGGGCCTCTGGCTCCCCTCCTCAGTCCCACCTTGGCTCTTCGGAGCATTATGCACCGCATCAAATGTCCGCATCTGCCCGGCTATATCGTCGGGGAAATGCGCCGCTCCGAAAACCTTCATAGTGCGCGTCGTTACTAGAGCAAACCGCTCATCGCCGCGTCCAGCGCGCGAAGGCATCGCCAACCACCGACATGTCCCAGAACTATCGTGTTGCTCGCCCGTCATGGACCCCACAAGCGCCCCATTCAGCATCAAGTACACCTTGACCGACATAGCCGTCGAGACAAGCAGGTACTGCCCCAGCCCGCTGAAGCACAGTTGTTGGATCGCCGCCCTCTCCTGCAGCTGTACTAGCATCGAGCTCGCGCGGGGGTTGGCCGTCTGCTCACCAGTCAGCCTCCTCACCTGGATCACGCCGTTGCTATCCCCCGAGACAAGAAGGCTGCCCCGGCTGACAGCGAGCTTGTTGACGCTGTCCTGCCCCGGGTGCTCGTACAGAACTGCGAGCTGCTGACCCGTCTTGGCGCTGAAGGCAATGACTTTGCCATCCTGTCTCCCGGTGAAGACGAGGGGGAGTGACGGGTGGGCGCACAGTGCGGTGACCTTGGGGGATCTGAGAGGCTCGTAGTGCGCGTGGGTGGCGGCGAGAGTGGTGGCGCCTTCGCTAGTGCTGGCGTCTTCTTCGATGTCTTTGCGAATGAGCGCCGAGGGGGACCAGATGCGCATGCCCGCGTGGGTCACGTCGACCAGGCTGAAGCCGTCCGAGGTGAATTCGATGATGCGCCGCGGGGAGTAGGGGGAAGCGAGGTTGTATAGCAGTGTGAGCGATTCAAAGTCCCAAATCTGGAGGTTGCCTCGCGTGTCTGCCGTGGCAAAGGTGCGGCCATCAGGAGAGCACGAGGCCGACAACACCCCCGATTCTTCGGGAGTATGAGTCTTGTCGCGCGTGCCGGTCCATGTGTCGTACAACGAGAATTGGTGATTCTGGTAGATGACAAGGAGGAGATTGATGTTGTAGTTGGGATTGAAGATCATGTGCGTCGGGATCTTGTCGTCATCGTCGAGTGCCCAGTTAATGAACTCATGGTTCGGCATGTCCCAGAGGCAGACAGTGCCGCCGCGGTATCCCAGCGCGATCATCTCCATGTCAGGCGAAAGGGAAACAACCATTGGTGCACGCGCGGGCAGCCGGTTGTAGCTGGTTTCCTCGCCGTGGTTCTGGAACTCGAAGAGCTCGTCGCTTTCGAGCTCGCCGGTGGATAGGCTCCATTTCAGTACTTGTCCGTGCTGCGTCACGGCGTACAGCCCGTCGCCGAGCGAAGTAAGGAGGATGCAGCGGAAGCGCAGTCGCTTCTCCCATAGCGTTTTGCCTTGCAGGTCGTGCAGGGAGATGGATTTGATAGTGCACACGGCGATGCGGCGCTGCGTGAAATGCACCATCTCAACAGGGAACTTGCTGTGCAAGCCACCCTCTTTCTGGCAGCTTTGGTGGTTGAAGAATGACACATCGCCGGAGGACATGCCGACGGCGATCAGGTTCTGGCCGCAGGAGACAGCCATGGGACGCTGCTCTCCAAACCCCACGGAAGCAATGCAGTCGTCCCAGGTGCGGCTCTTGAAGCCGACTACGGCTAGTCCATCAAGACGCTTACCGAACAGGTTGTATATGGCCGAGTCTACCGGACACAGCGGAGGGATTAGGAAATGTATGGATGAAGGGTTCTGTAGGAGGGCCGTTCCGAATTTGGTCACCAGTCTGCTCAGGTCCACGGACCAGGCTTTAATGTTCATGACCTCCCTGTTGAGGGGTGAGTGGTACTTGGCTCGTCGTTCAAGGTAGGCCTTGAGATTCTTCGTGGTACGGATCAGGCGATGGAGATCATCCTTCATGGCAATCCGCTCAACCCACGTCAGCACATTTGTCTTGAAGAACCGGTCGACCGCGATGAGGAGGCTGTCGTTCTCGGATGAAGCGGCGTATACGTGCTCCGAGAACTGCGTCAGCGCATAGTCCAGGAGCGGCGAAGGATCCTCCTGCCGAGGCTGTCCGGCGAAGCGGCGCCCACGAGGAGGTCGCATCTCATTACTGCAGAGCAGCTTCAGGCAAGTTGAAGCAATGCGGAGATGAGCCTCGGAGCTCGTGATCTTGAAGTACCCCGCAATGTCCTTCATGAGAAACTCGCGCACTGTCGCGTGGATAACGTCGACAATGCCCGTGGCTTTGTCAATCTTGACGAGCTGCCCGCAGAGGCCCTCCACCGCGGCGTCGGGTAAGTCAATGTCTCCGTCGAGTCGCAGCGCCTGCGCCAGCTCCGAGATAGTTATGCGACGCGTGCTGATGACCACCCACATGAGCACCGCCTTGGCAATGTGCTTCTCGAGGCCGTTTTCGGCCATGTCGTTAATGGTGCGTTCATAGAAGGGGATCATGCCCTCAGGGATGCTCTCCAGGACCCTC
Organism: Sordariomycetes sp. S4602; assembly: GCA_023628835.1. Taxonomy (NCBI): domain Eukaryota; kingdom Fungi; phylum Ascomycota; class Sordariomycetes; species Sordariomycetes sp. S4602. The sequence continues at coordinate 33,425 of JAMAJV010000026.1, read as the reverse complement.
ATGACACTGTCTAGGGAGTAAACCTTCTCAAGTTTGTCGAGGACGAGGCGCACCCAAAGGAACGATGCGTTGGAGCGTCGGAGGAGTTTATGTGCAAGCTCTTCTTTGTCCACGTCAGCATTGAGATTGCTGATGCGGCTGTGGATGTAGAACTCTATGTCGCTGCGGCTGTTGTCGGACGGGATCTCGAAGGAGACGAGCGAGGAGGATAGGGGGCGGGTGAGTTGAGCCATATCGGGGACATTGCGACTCGTGATGAAGATCCGGAGGGGAAACCTCGGCTGCGCACCTCGGGCCATGGTGAAGAATTCTTGATACTTTGTACATTCGTCGATGGCGTCGATGACCCAGAACTGGGAGACAAACACACGGGCCTGGAAAGAGACTCCGGTCAGCATGGAGAGGTATCCCTGAGGGCGCCTTGGTCGAACAACGGCGGGCTAGTATGTAATCCATCGCGGGTGCATGTCCCCAAGCTTGGAACTCACTCACCTGGAAAATGCCCTTGACGAAGATTTTGTTCCAGATCGTAGTCGCATCATCAGGGTCAAACGTCGACCCATCCGCCCACGCCTGTAACAACACCTCGCGAATCGCCGCATTCGAAAGGGCCATCTGGAACGCCAGGGACCTTAAGCAGTCGCCGAGTGAGCTTGCCGCCTTGCTCCCAACGTGGAAATAGTAGTGTGCGCAATCAAGCTTGAGCTCCTGTAGCTTCGAGACGACGTGTGACGCCAGCACAGTCTTGCCAGTTCCGGGATCTGCATGGACCCATACTATTGACGGATGTAGCATGTCCCTCTTCCGCTGCTCGCCGAGTCCCAGATCGTTGAAGTCGTTGACGGAGTCGCGCCAGTCGCGGAAATCTTCGCGCTCGTCAATCCACTGGCATGACCCGTCGACTTTGGTGTACTGCTCGTGGGGCTTATCGAGGATAGCGAGGTATGAGCGGAGGGCTTTGCGCTGCTCGAGAAAGTCTTCGTTCCGGGCGGTTGAGACTTGACATGCAAGTCAGTAAGAGTTCCTTCGGGATGGGGTTTGTTCGGCCTTCATTCCAACATACCACCGGCTAGGAGATCGTGGACGGCGCCCATGAGCGCGTTTTTCAGTGTTATGTAGTTTGGGTCTTCGGGGCCGTTAAACCTCACGAGATCTCGGTGGTCGGCGTTGAGGTATTGCACCCTCTCATTTCGGTATCCCGGCCCTATGACGGTGGTATTGTGTGAGCAGATATTCCCATAGCACTATACGCCACGGCCACACCATGATGCCCGCGTTCGAGCTGCATCCAACACGAAGGCGTGCAAATTGGTTTCGTACCTAGCACCGCCGACCTCCTGTCCACAATCAAGCCCGTTGAAATACCGAATCCAAGGCTCACTCGAAGCGTCTCAAAAAACGTGAAAATGGGCAGGTCGTGAGCGTACTTGCCGAACTCGACATTGATTAGCTCCGCCGAGGTCGACCCGGTTGTCAGATCCCTGATGTAGTCTCGAGGGGATAGGACCCCTGATATGGTCAGGATGTTGTTGAGAATGGCGGCATAGTCGGCGCCCTGGTGGGGCGTGCCGAGGAAGAAGATGCACCGTATGCGGTCGCTGAACTCTTCGACATCCTGCGAGAGAATGAAGGCCTTTTTGATGACGAGGCCACCCATGGAGTGACCCACGAGAAGGATAGGGCCCTGGGTGTTCAAAATGTCAGTGGTCGGGTCTCTGCCAGCCTGGATAACACCCACGGGGAAATGCCGTCCTGTCTGAGAAAGAGAACACCACTATGCCTCCGAGGCAATAAGCACGATAGGGTATTACCTTTTTGTTTGACCTAATATAGGGCGAGTTCCTCATCTCCTCCAGCAGTGACCGCCCAAAGTCATGCACGTTCAGGATGCTGGACTTGGTGTCGGCCCAGTCCGATTCATAGCCAAAGGTGTGAATATTAACATTGTCAAACCCTGGCTCCAACGGAAGCCAGTTTTGCGGCCAAAAGTACCTCGGATGGTTCCCCTTCCTCCACGTTTTGACGGAGCCGCCCCTCAGACCATGCACAAGCACGATGTCGACCAGGGGCTCCGGCGACGAGTGCAGTAGACGAAGTCCGACGGGCCCATTCGAGCCTTCGGACTCGTCTGAGGAGCCACCATCCTTTTCCTCAATGTCGGGATACCGTTGGGACCACGACGAGGTGAACCGCTTGATGATGGAGGAGCGGGAGCCTTTGCGGCCGGCCGGGCCAGCTTCATTGGTCTGTTCGTGGTGGGAGATGTGGAACTCTGACAGAGTACGGGATGTCGAGGCAACTGGGTTCTGAGAATCTCCCGGGGACACGGTTCTCGGGCTCGCCGGGGATAAGTTCAACTCGCTTTCGGCGGATGGCTTCCGCCTGTCAGATCCGCGTCGAAAGACCTGGTGGAACACATGGAGGGGTCAATTAAATATTCCCGGGGGTTCCTTGACCACGCTTATGGCGCCTCGTACGGTCATGAGAGTCGAAGGAGGTTATATGTACTCACCGGCATGGTGTGAGTGATAGCATGGCAGTAGCGAGCGACCCGGGGGACTTTCGCTTTTGCCTCTTAAGGGCCAGGCATGATCAACTCGGGGAGATGGACCTGGCGGAGAAGGATGGAAAGAGTGGCATGTATCAACCTGCATGCTCTGCTGTGAGCGCAATGTACGGTGTCCCAAGCGTAGCCTGGGGCTCGAAGGATGGAGGCCCCGCAGGAACGGGCAGCGGGGCAGGCTGCGAGCGCCTTGACTGCGTCCAGTTCCCTGCTTTTTTTTTTCCCATGCTGACCGGTGGTGGCGGTACATAAGCAGGCAGGCATACTTCCATCCATGCAGCAGAGACCCTAAGATATGATGGAAGGTACAGGGGTCTCGCCCTGACGCACGTGCCTGGCGGGGTATCTGGGAGCATGCGCGAGAATCTACGTGGATCATTCAAACATCGATATCAGGGCAACGCCATTATGGGATCCTGGGGTCCTGCACACAAATTGCTACGTGATCCTTCGAGCATTGCCGACTTCGCAATTTGACCCAGAGTACAGTACCGAGGGCTGCCAGAGTCTTCGCCCCAGGCTGTGTCTCGTCGCCTCACTTTTGATTACCCCGCGCGAATTTTCATGCACGCCACGTCGCACGCAGCCTGGTGCCCCCGGCAATAATGGAGATCCCTGATATCTCGAGAGAGCGCTACATGTAGAGATAGAGGAAGACGGCCACCAGAGCGGGGTTTCTGGGAGACCCGGGGCTTTCTCACATCTTTTCCCTGCTGGTATCATCACCATACGCCCAATAGACCTCATCTCAAAACCAAGCCTGTTATCCGACCTTTTGTTTCCGCTCTTGTTAGCCCGAGGCCCAAGTCCTTGACGAGATGCATTTCGACGGCCTGACTCTGGACCCGGCGGTTCTCGCTGGTGAGTTTGTGTGTTCAATTGGCTCATGGGCTGTCGAAAATCCCCCCCCTGAGACCAATCTTGAGTTCCAACATCACCCACCGGCCCTCATCGTTGTCTGCGAGCTGTTGTACTATCTCCGAGCTGTGATCAACGGCGACAAACCTTTGGTGCATGACTACAGCTCCACTCTCCACTTCACTTCTCCACCGCATTCCCCACAGAACCTTAAATGGTTCGGGCCGTTCCGTTTCAAGTGCCACAAGAATCAAGATGGTATCGCAGTGACCATGAGAGCCGCAACCATGAAGCTGGGATCTGAGCTGCGCCTCCCAGAATGCCCTATTCTAATGGTGAATTGTCACAGTCCTCCCGCCCATCAAACAAGTGCTTGCCATAATGCAGCATGGGAAAACAAACGTACGTGATGTATCGGGGCTGCCCCGGGACTGCGTGTCCGCCTCTGGCTTTCGTTAACGCTTCCCACAGTGGTCAACGGGCTACAAACTCGACGTTGAGCTCGAGGACGGGACGGAGAAGGAATACTTCATCAAGGTAGGCGCTGCCAGTCTTGGTAACACCATGATTTACTGATGATGCTTGGCAACACCCGCACACAGGTCCTCGACGGTGACCGCGCCGAGGATATGGCACATGGTGAATTTGAGTCCCAGACCGCCCTCTCAAACCATATACCCGACAATGTCGAGCCCCCCATTGCCTGGGGCACCTACGAGAACGATCCCTCTACGTCCTTCTTCATCACTCGCTTCCGGCACCTCCTCGAGGAGCTGCCACCGATATCGGAACTCCTCACCATAGTGAAGAGACTGCACCAGACGTCCAAATCTCCGACCGGCAAGTTCGGCTTCCACATCACCACATTCTTCGGTCCCAGCGCCATGGACAACGAGTGGACCGACAGCTGGGAGGTGTACTACGATCGCGAGTTCCGGGATGCTGTGGACTACGTGCAGGCCCGTCTCGGCGAAGGCAATCACGACGATGAGCTGACGGAGATTGCGGCTCAGATGACAGAGAAGGTCATCCCGCGGCTACTGCGACCGCTGCAGACGGGAGGGAGAAGTATCACCCCCACGCTTTGCCATGGCGACCTGTGGGACTCAAATGTCCAGCTTGATGCCATGACAAATCGGCCCGTGACGTTCGACCCGTGCTGCTTCTACGGGCACAACGAGAGTTAGTCCACGGCCAGGCTTCCAGCTACCTATTTGAGAGCTAAGAATTGAGATACTAACCGATACCGTGAAAGTGGACTTCAATGCCATGAGAGCCCCCCGCTACACCCTAGGACCTGACTTCGTCAACGCCTACAAGAACGAGGTGGGCGCCTCTGAGCCCCGGGAGGATTTCGATGATCGCAACGCGCTGTACGCCATGTAAGTTGGTCCCCAGGCCTCAGTCCGCAGGCTCAGTGAGATTCCACCCAGGGCCCGGGTAAGCTGAACAATCGACACAGCCGGAACGACCTAAAGGTCATGGGGATGTGGCCCCAGTGGATAGGCCTGTTCTCAACGTAGGTCTTTCTTCATGCTACCACCATCACACCCTTGTGTAGTCGCGCAAGTTTACTCTTGGGGCGAATTCTCTCTGTGACTGTATCTGGACTAACACCCCCGCGAAGTACCAAGGCTGAGATGCGACGGTTGATCGAAAAGTTCCCGGACGGCATTGACGGCTTCGTCGAGACAGGGACGGAGGAGAGTGTTGACGCTAGTAATGCGGACGCGCCCGACGGTGTGAGAGAGATGAAGCTGTGAACGTGCGCTGGCATTAACCTATCGGCCCTGTCAGGCTAGAGGGAGGATGCCCGACTTTCATGAGGATCTTGCGCTGGCCATTGATGTCTCTTCTGTACGATGCGAGATGTCCTGGCATGCGTGTCTATCGGGTATATTTACGTACGACTTGGATGAATTCATGACACTTCAGTTCTATAGAGCCCCAAAGAAGACATGCCCGTGCGGATATAGCTCGTAAATGCTTCCCCGTAAAATCTTGAAATACCTCGCCCGGTCCTTTCGGGATCCAGGCCCGTCAGCTCCCCGGGCCCTTCTCTCACTCGGCAACACGAGCTCTTGTCGGAGCTCTCGTCCTCCACTTGACTCCCCTCGAGCAGAGAAGCCACGTCAGAGGAATCTGTAATGCATAGATAATGGCGTAGACAACAAAACACCATATGAGGTTGGTCGCATTGGCCAGAGGCTGCATGGCCGCCACGCCCGCCGCCGCCGCAAGGCACCGGACCAGGCTGTTTGCGGCCTGGGCGGTGGCTGACTTCTTCCGATTGATGTCCGTTAGCAGCGTTGCTGACGTCTATGATGTGTATGCCAAAGTTAACATGGAAAGTTACACCAGTAGGATATCAGATTTTCAGGGGGCGAGGGCGACGACGATCCGACGTACGGTGAAGACACAGGCCATCGTGAGGCCGGTGACAAACTGCAAGACAAGCATGACAGAAATGTGCTTTGGTTGGGTAAACTGTTAGTCTGGGCCTGGACTCACTCGGGGGATTTGGGGGGGGGGTAGATAGAGAGCGCTTCTCACCGCCCGAGTCTGCAGTGCAATCCCATGTCCCAGAACCCCTAGCACACTACACACCATGGGCGCATAGATGCCCTTCAGTCTTGCCTTCTCGATTGGGAACTCCCCAAAATCCCCATTGGCGTGGCCACTGTCGTCGCACTGCAGCCTCTCGACGGTAAGCCGGTACGTCCTGTTGAGGTACCTCCCCGTCGCGAAAGACCCTATAATCCCCGCCACGCCCTGCGGTATGTAGATAAGGCCCGCTGTAAGGTAGTCCAAGTCATAGATCTCGACGCACTGCGCGCCGAGCGAAGCCTGCAGGGTCATCTTGACGAGATACGTGAGGGAGTACAACAGCACGGCGATGAGGGACTCGCGCTCTGCCAGGATTCGCAGGGAGGCCAGGGGGTTGGGGTAGTACCGTCTCGGCTTTGTGTCCGGGCCCCGCGATGACGACTGAGAGGGCGAGTTGCCCGACTTGTGATGGGGCAGGAGGTTAAAGAGCGACCAGTAGACGCCGCCGGCCAGGCGGCTCCCATTGCCGACGATATTGCGCTGCGTCTCGGGGAATGAGAGGATCATGATGAGGAGCTGCGAGCTCCCTAGGATGGTGAGGAACCAGAAGATCCAGCGCCAGCCGAGTTCGTTAGCGAGGGCGCCGCCCATGACGGGACCAAGACTGAGCGCGACGTTGATGCTGTTGAGAGCGGGAACGGCAGCATGAGCTTCGAGCATTCCATCTGAGAGAGGGGAGGGTTGCGCTCACAGAAGGTCAAACGTGCCAATGTAGCCCCCACGGTTTCGAGGCGTGCTGATATCGGAGATGACCCCGTAGGCCACCGGGATGAGCCCTGCATCACAAGTCAGCGAGCCCGTGGTCGGGACGAGTCCTAAGACGTGGAGAGAGAGATACTGACCCGACGACCCTGCGCTCTGTAGCATCCGCAGCACCAATAGCGCCGGATAAGACGTTTGCACGGCGATACCGACATTCGCAGCAATGTACAGCGTCCACATGACGACGTACACGGGTTTCCTCCCGCCCTGATCCGCCAAGTCCCCCATGATGGACGGCGCAATGCCTGCGACGATGAGGTAGGACGTGATGGTCAGGTTGACGAGCGTCACCGAGACACGCATGTCGTCGGCCACGGCCACGAGGGCGGGGTAGTAGATGTAGCTGCTCATGGGGGAGACCATGGCGGCAGTCGAGGCGAGGAGGGTGATCCAGGCCCTTTGGCCCTTTGTGAAGACTGTGTACGGGGCAGGGTCGGCGGCTTCCCTGGGCGTGGCTGGCTCCTCTTGTGCGTCCACGCTGTCCCCGGCCTCGACATCCTGCTTTTCTTGCCTCGGATGATCCATGGTGTGCTCTCGCAGCGCTCGCTCAGGTCTGACTGCCTCACAATTGATTGCCGCCAGTCCAGACAACGGCGCACCGTCGTGTGTGAAGCGCCAAGGCGCAGCCTGCTCGCAAGAGTCGCCGGTTTACGGACATGCTGCCGGGGACCCATGCTGCTGCACTGACTGAGTCAGCGGATTTACTGGTAATGGCTGCACAGAGGATGCCTTCTGTGAAGATAAGGCCGATCCTGCAGCTTGGAGCCTGACGGCGGGGTTGATTTCTCTCTTCATGTCCGCATTCAACGAAAGCAGCCGGGTGAACCCTTGTAGCCCTACCTGATCCGAGACGCTAGCACGGGATTCCCCCCCGATTCGCGGCGGGCCGGCCGCTCCCTCCTTACGCGGGGAAGTACCATGCGACGCGCATCGGGCGGGGTGTTGCTGCCCAGATCCTTCTTCATGCCGCCGACCCCGCCGTCGTGTTTTCCGAATTAGATGGTACCACGAGCCATCAGTATCTGGGGCCAAGTGCGGTCGGTCCATCCTCTGCTGTCTGGGTTAAATCAGATGGGGGAGGTAGGATCGGCTGGCCTATGCACCCGACATATCGGGCTCTCGATACCCAATTCTGAATTTTCAGCTCGTGCCTATCACCAGTCATCCATCACCCGGAAGATCTTCGCACTTGAAACCCTTCCACCTATGAGAAGCATCGACAGGACGCCGTGGCTGGCAACACGTCAAGGCATAGAGCAAGATACGTGGTTTTGCGTGGTTCGTACAGGGAGGGTGAGGCAGCCGCGGGCTTTGGAAAGCCTTAAAAGGGGGATCGGGAAAGCACAGGACATGCCTGAGAACGACTAGACCTTCAAGTCATTCTGTTGATACTGAAATGTCACGCCGAGCGAACTGATGTTCCGACAACCTATTTAATCTCTGATACATTACTCAAAATATGGCGCTGCCTCAGCTGATCTTTTTATCATTGTTATGCGACCCTGGATTATCCCTGCCCGTCAACCAGACGGAGCCGTCCTACAAGTCAGGCCCGGATGGACGAGGGACAATCAGTCTTCTATGGAGCAGCACCATCACATTCGGGCTGTGTGTCTGGACAGCCGTCCACCCCGATGTGGTTCCGTGGCCGGGATTCTGGGATAAGCTCTACTATAAACTATGGTGGATGGTAGCAGCTGTATTGTTCCCAGAGTTCATAGTAGCTGTCGCGGTGTTCCAATGGAGAGCGGCAAGGCGGATAAATCGGCGCTGGGTGAAGGAATTCGAGAACTTCCAAGATGAGCAACCCGTGAAGGACTGGCTGGGCATGTCCGGGGCATTCTTTGTCGTCATGGGTGGGTTTGTGCTCCACGAGCAAAAGTCCAAGGATGCCCCGGATATAACGCAAGCATCGGAGGACAATACGCCTCCCGCAGCGGAAACGGGGATACAGGATCCCCCCAAGAGAGCCCAGAAATGCGAACCGGACTTGGTCACTACAATTTTCCCGTCAGGATTTGAAGAATTACTCGAAAAAAGGATCCTCCACGAGACAATACGCCAGGGGAAGCTGACCGCGGCGCATTTTCTATCCCGCAACATTGACGACAAGGGGAAGGCTGATGGTGTCGCCAAGTTTCTCGTTATCCTACAAACCGTGTGGATGGCTGTTCAGTGCTTGGGCAGGAAGTTGACTGGATTGCCGGTGACGCTGCTCGAGTACCACGTCCTTATTCAGATCTTGTTTTCGATCGTTGCCTACGGATTCTGGTGGCACAAGCCGTTGGACGTCGACGAACCGATTGTTCTTACCCTGGAAAGACCCCAGTGGTCAAAATTGGGTCACGATATACGGCATACGAGCAGGACGTTCTCAGTCTATCCCAAATTCATTACCGAGCAGAGATACTGTGGAGGGATGGCCCGACTGTGGGTTCGCGTGGCTTACGACATCATGGTGAATGCTGCTTCTGAGTTCGAGGCAAACACACCGAGTAAGGTGGAAGCCTTTGCTGCAGCAATGGGAATTGTCAGCGGGGGTCTCCATGCCATTGCCTGGAATTCACACTTTCCCACAAGCACAGAACAACTTCTCTGGCGTATTTCGTCTATCGGAACGGGGTTGATGCCATTGGTGATGCTCTTATTGGTGTGGGGTCATGACCTGGAGTTGTATGCAATGCAGGCCGCATATAATCACCGATTTGGCGAAGACGGTTTTTGGCATCTACTATTTCAACTGGTGCATCGCGTAGTCGACATCGATCAGCTGGATCGACAACCAAACGAGGCGACCATAGGATTGCCAACTTGGTTACCCATCTGGGCGCGGTGGCTTCTAGTTGGGGCAGTCGTCCTGGCCTTTCTTGGCTACACCATGAGTATTGCGTATCTAACAGTCGAGGCATATGTGAGCGTCAGGAGCTTACCAGAAGGCGCATACTCGTCAGTGGAGTGGTCAGAATATCTTCCGCATTTTTAGGAAGATGCCTATGAATCTTAATATAACTCTCGACTTACTACTTAGAGCGCCAGGGGGCACAATGATCGGGGTGGCGTGGGCTGGCTCTATATTGTGGTGTGGAGGTGCCGCACTACCACTTGACTAGGGGAAAGGTAGGAGCAGAGCATGGTTGGCAGTCAGGATTGGCCGAATTTTCCGGAAGTTTTGCGATAGTATAGTAAACAAAACGATCTTGTCAAAAGGAATTGAGAAGCTTCCAGCCGTGAGTTATTTGGTTTCATTTAAAGCAGCCACCCGGGTGACGGACTCCCATCGGCTTGTTCTAAAGCAAGCGCTTCTTGGCGCCTCTCCTGTCTTGCATTGAGATATTAGGAAGATTGCAACTGATATGCAGCCGTAGAACCAAAGTTTCCCGGGTACGGGCAACTCTACTGTAGCGGAAGGCGGATCTTATAGAAGGCTTTCTGGAAGGAGCGGAGGCATGCCGAGTAGCTACTTTCTATTCCATTGCGCTCTCGCTGCCCCGACGGCCTAGACTAGGATAGTAGGGCGGGCTGGTGAGTCTAATGATGTGTAATATTGTCTTGCCTTGGTGGCTGAAATCATTTTCCGACCAGTGTACGTGGGTCAAAACACGCAAGCTCATTCGATAGAGAGGCAGAACCGCGAAATATCACCTAAAATCTATCAGACCGGGGCGCGAAAGCTTACAGCTCCGCATTGCATAGGGTGTACATATGAAGCCGCTGCAAGTCAAAAAGGAGTACCCCATGGACGCATACACCAATATAATAACACCGCCTACTACGCCGTTTCTCGCCCATCCGCACCAGAAACCGAGTTTCTCTTGGCACCACCCTCCGAACCCCTTATGCTCTCAAACTCCAGTCCGGCCTCCTTCTCTCCACCATCCTCCCCATCGGCCGCCCCCGCCAGCCGCGGCTGGTCCCTCCACTTCCGCGCGGGGATGCCGTCTCTGAAGAACCCGTTGATCTCCTCCATCGTGCGGCCCGTCACCTCGCCGACGCAGAAGTAGACGTACGCCAGGGTGATAAAGGAGAGGCTGGTATAGACGAAGCCTGTTTTGGGGCCGAGGTTGGCGGAGTAGTAGAGGTAGGGCAGGGTGAAGACGATGACCCAGACGGTGACCCAAAAAGCGCCGACGGCGATGGCGTAGATCTTGCTCCGGTTGCGGCCGACGGCCATCTCGGAGGCCTAGCTAGAGTGTCAGTTGATTGGTGCTAGCAAAAAGGCATTGGAAGAACTAACGATTGCCCAGCCGAGAGGGCCCCAAGCAAAATTGAAGGCGACGATCTCGATGATGACGAAGCTGATGATTACCTTGCCCATGGCCTCCGTCGGCTCGTTACCGGGGATCCCCAGGCAGCCCACTACAAAAATGGACACCATCATGATTCCCGTAGTAGTAAGAAGGAGTGGTCGCCGCGGGAGCTTGTTTGCAAGAACCACGGCAGCGAGGACAACAAAAACCTGAATGAGGAAGACGATAACCGTCATCAGGAACGGGTCCTCAAGCCCGATACTCTTGCTGAACACCGTCCCAAAGTAGTAGAACCACTGAATCCCGTTAATCTGCTGCGCAACGAGCGCCCCCGCACTATAAATCACCTTCCTCCTCTCCACCGGATCTGTGATAAGCTCCAGCCAGCCGCCCCCTGTCTCCGCTTCCATTTCCTCGTCCATGTCGATCTGCATCTGTCGCAGCGCGGGCTGCGGATCGTGCTCTTTGTTCTCACGGTGGAGGGAGCGCAGAGCGGCTTCAGCTTTAGCGAGTCGGCCCTTGCGGAGGAGCCAGCGGGGTGACTCGGGGACGAAGTATATGCCAAGGACAACGAGGACGGGGAAGATGAGCTGGAATCCGATGGGGAAGCGGTAGGCGAAGGTGGTGCGGATGTCAACCATGCCACGGTTGATGGCGGCGGCGATGATTTGGGAGACGGAGAGGGTAAGTTGCCAGCACATGAGCAAGGGACTTCGGAGGGACGGAGGGGAGATTTCCTAAGCGGCGTTAGTGAGGTTCAGAACCCAATAGCTCCGCCCGGAAGAGGCCAGCGGAAATCGGGGTACGTTCTACACACAGCCATGTAGAGGGGCCCGGTGGCGGAGAACTGGCCAACACCGTATCCCAGAATCGCGCGTCCGGCCGTCATGAGGGCCCGGCTCGATGTCGTGACGAGTTGGAGGATAATCCCGATGATAATCGCTACCGTTCCGGTCATGAAGACGCCCTTGCGTCCGATATAGTCGTTCAAGGGCGCGGCGGTCAGGGAGCCCACGAGCTCACCCACGTTGATCATGGACGTCATAACGGATAACGTCCCGGGCGGGATCTCCCACTCCCCATCGGCGTTCTTCTCGCCAAAGTGCTCAATGAAGACATCTAGTAACCGTGAGTAAGGTGCTCAACATACTGTGAGATACTGGTTTGCGTACCGAGGGTGGACACGCCATTGAAGTAAACACCGTCATATCTTTCGACTGTTAGCTCGCATGCAGGACTTCGTTCCGGCGCGGACGGTCAGCATACCCATAAAGACAGGCGCCTAGCGCGGCAAAGCCACAGAAGAGCCACACGTAAGGATGTTGCAGCCTCCACATGGTGAAGGGTTCGTGGTTCGTGCTTTGAATGTGGAGGAAGTCCGGTTCTCGATGCACCCCGGAAATGGGACGCGAAGGTCCGGGGTAGGCTTTTTATAATGTATGTAAGAAGAAGGGGAGCCTCCCGCCCGGTTGGTAACTGGGAGTGTTTCCCAAGACCGTGTACCCCAGTGACGCGGAGACGACTACCCCATACTCGGAGATGGGATGTGGAGAACTGGAGAACCCCATGATCCCCAAAGACGATGGTTTTTTATTGGGGTCTGGGCTATTCTTCAGGATGTTGGAGGCTTGGGTTGCGCTAATATGGGGTGGCGTTTCCTAGTTTGGTAATTTACGGGGTTCGTTGGTCAAGCGCCATGTGCGTACTAGTCTAGATCGAGTATGCCGACGGCCGGCGGAAGCATCTGCCGCGGGCCGTGGCCGGAGTGTCGGCTGCCGCGGCGAGATCATCGCATGAAGACTTAGATCGACGGTGGGCGCTAGAATGGGGCTCGGCGGGAGCTGCAATGTGAATCTTTCCGGGCCATATAAGACTGCCTATTTGAGCAGTATCTCGACTCCATTGTACCATTAACCGAACCTGTCCAACTCCTACACACACGTATATTGCCGTTACATCCTCATTTTCCACCACCATGAGCTCCCAAGTCCCGACACCGCCCCCCGAGGGCGGCACCTACAGCAGGGTCTCCCCCGCCCAGGCTGCCGCGGACGCCATCCCTCTCCTTGTGGAGGACACTTACCATCTCTTCCATCTTACCACCCCCCCTTTCACCCGCCACCACCCGCCGCGCCTTAGGTCCTCCTGGTGGCGCGTACGCTCGACGGACCTCGTGAACTGGCGGCGCGACTCGCAGCCCAGCATCCGGCCGGGGGACAAGGCTGCGCCAGATGCTGACGGCGCGTGGACGGGAGGCGCAGTCCTTTGCCCTGGTGGTAATATGAACATTTTTTACACGGGGTATAACCTCTCCAAGGGTGGAAAGCAAGTAATCCTGCGCGCCACCTCGGACGATAAGCACGGGGCAAGCGGCTTCAGTGCGGGGAGAGAGATCGAGTTTCAGGGCGACGGGAGGGCACAGCTGGAGGATATCGACTTCCGGGATCCTTACATATTCTATAACGAGTCCGAGTCTCGCTACTGGATGATCCTCGCCTCGCGGCTCGCCACTGGCCCGTACTGGACCCGCGGCTGCATCGCCCTCCTCACTTCACCAGATTTGAACACCTGGACCTTTGAGCCGACACCACTTTACTCCCCGAACGACATGTTCTGCCCCGAGTGCCCCGAGCTCTTCACACTTCCGAACGGGAAGTGGTACCTCGTCTACTCGCGCTTCCACGCGCCAGACTCTGGGACTGTGTATCGTGTCGCGGACTCGCCGTACGGGCCCTTCCGTGTGCCGAGAGATGGGTCGCACGGGAGGATGGATGGACGGAGGTGGTACGCTGCCAAGTCTTGTCCTAAGGCAGGGGATCCGAGCAGGAGGGTGTTCTTTGGGTGGGCGGGAGACTTTGTTGATGAGGAGGGGAAGTGGCTTTGGGGAGGTGATCTTGGCGTTCCGCGGGAGGTCTGTGCCGACGAAATGGGGAATTTGCGGGTGAGCGTTGTCCCGGCGGTGGAGGAGCTGTTCAAGCAGACCTCCAGCTCTCTTCCACGCGAAGCCGTGGGCCCTGAAATCAACCTGTCATCAATCGGCTCGACAACGGTGACGTTCCCCGAAATTCTGGAGAAAAGGAACCTCCTGATCAGCTTCCGCATAGCAAATTGCGACGCCCACTCCTTCGGTCTTGTTCTACAGGCCGACGACACGCAGAAGGGCCACCGTCTGCGCTTTACCCCGTCGCGGGACGCCTATTCCGTCGCCCTTCTGACGGATCTCGCACCGCTGGATGATTTCTGGGCGGACCAGTATGACCTACACCTTCCTCGGCTAGTGGACGGCCCTGAGCTTGTGCGGCACGAGAATGTGGACCTTGAGGGTGGTGTGAGGATATTTATTCGGGGACAGGTTGTGGAGATGTTTTGTGGAGGCCGGTCGATAACGTATCGGCTGCCTCTCCCTACTGAAGGCCCGCCGGACGTTCCCTCTGGGAGCGTCAGTGGCAGGATGCATCGGATAGGATGGTTCGTGAATGATGGAGAGGTTAGACTGGAAAACGTATCGATTAGAGCCGGGGGTCAGACTAGTACGATCGAAGTGTAATATAGCTTAGAACATCTGGCTGTTCACTCAGCCCTCATAAATAGATTATCGTACATTCAGCCGCAGCCTCATTTACACATTCCCACTCGAATAATGGGGAGCAACCCGGCCGTCGCCAGAGGCCTTCTTTTTGCCGTCTAAGCACCCACCTGCGCCTAAGCACCCCCTGGGACCTCCGGGTTCCCATCAAACTGCAAACTGCTCAACAGATCAAACGCCCCATCCATCCCTGCAAGAAGATCCCAGTCCCCAAAGTCCGTATACTCCATCGCTGCCGGTGAGAAACCCGCCATCGCGGGACTCACATCATCGTCCGCCGGCTCGTTAAGATTCACCGCGAGAGCGTGCTCGAGGCCACGGAGGATCGCGCCCTCGAGGCGGGTGACGGCGTACCGCATGGGCGTGTTGCCACTGCTCATGGTGCGCAGATGCCATAGGTAGGAATTGAGAGTTTCCTGCCAGAAGGAGCGTTCGGGCGAGGAGAGGGAGGTTACCAGGAGGAGAGTCGTGAAGGAGCCGAGGAGAGAGAAGAGGTAAGGCGAGGCTTCGGTTGTTATTATACAAGGAAGTTTGAGGCGCTGGCAGGGGAGGTTAGGGGGGAGTAGGGAGTGAGAGACGAACTGAAGTACCAAAAAGCTTCTAGCTGATCTGGTCGGAGATTCTTGACGAAGCTGATGGCTCCCTGCGCTGTTTGTAACGCGACCTGGCGGATTTCGGAGAGGACCTTGTCATCGTGACACCAGGGCGGGAGGACCGTCGATCGTATTAGACGACGGAGGAGGGTCATCATCACTCCGTAGTATGAGAAATGTAGATAACCTGGAGTAGGAAAACTACATTAGTTCTCATTTTAGTATGGCAAATGATCAGCACGAACCGTGGAAGCAAAGCTTTCTTTGATAGACAATATTCATCTGCAATGAGGGCGGGATACCCTGCAGCCATTCCTGGAGCTGGTATAGAAGTGGCTGCGCCCTCTGGTACAGCAGTACAGTATCCTGTTCCATGCTATTCCTCGTAGTATAGAGACTCGAGAGCACCTCGGACAGAATAAGCGTCAACCTCACCATCTTCATAAACTGCAGGTTCCCCGTCGCCCCTACAGTCCTCCTCTCCTCATCCGCGGCCCCAGCCTCACAATCCGCAAAGTCCCCACCACTCAACTCCCTCACCGTCCAGTCATCGTGGTGGATGTGTACCGGTCTCCCGTACGCCAGCGCCGTCCACCGGTCCTGCATATATAGCGCCCAGCTGAGCCGCTTCCGGATGTTGCGCTCCCAGGTCGGGATGGACCAGTCGCTGGCGTCGAGGTGGAGGCCGAGGCACTGGCCGATGGCCAGGGCCTGGCAGGTTAGGCCCCAAGCGTAGGTGTGGTCTGGATTGAGGGGGTCTTCAGGTTGGCATTGGAGGAGGAGGAGGGCGGCTTGGATAGAGGAGAGGCGGGGGCGGTGGTAGGAGGTTGATATTGCTTGTTTTAGGAGTTTGCGTAGTAAGACGACGTCGGGCATAGACTGGATGGATAGTTCTGGGTTGTAGGACCACCACCGGAAAGCTGATAGGTAGACCGCGCCGAGAAGCGCTGGGGATATGTGTCTGTACGACACTCGATAATCCTCCATGAACAGATCCTTGTGAAGTAGGGGGTAGCAAGGCTGGACATGTCTCCAGAAAAGCTCAACTAGGCCTGGGCCATGGGGGCGGACGCAGGCTTCAATAGCGTCGACCTGTGAATAGTTTGGGTCGTGCTCTAGGGCCCGATCGTCTGAGACCATGTGGAAGGTGAGAGGGTAGTCGACCCGGCCGCCTTCTTTGTGCAGCACGCGCCGTATGGAGTGAGTCTCCAGGCTGAACTCCCCGGTCACCGCATCGTAGGGCCGATGTAGCTACGACAAGTCATTAATTTTTAGCAAGAAAAAAAGCGTGGGGGAAAAGAATTGCAGGCTTCTTACCATGAGAACTGGCTCCATGTCACTACCAAGCCCGTACAGTTCGGCGAAGCGAGACTGAGATCCTCCCAAGCTAAAGCCGTCGTTGCCGGATGCCCCGGAGGACGCATTTACGGAAGGGCCGTGCGAAGCATCTACCGGGGTGGGACCAGCGGTAGTAGAGCCAATTATACCGGCCGAATTTAGTCCCGGCCGGTGCCCCGGCGATATGGTCCGGCCCCTTTCAGTTGAAGACGGCCCAGCTGCTGAATGACTCGTCGCGATGGCGGTCACTTGCCCGTCAGCACTATGAGAGCCCGCGGGAGTCGTCCGTGAAAAAGAAGAACGCTCGAGCGGCTCATGCTGGAAAGTACAGGGAGAACGCCGCAGCTGGCAATGTACGCAGCTGTCCTCGCCGCTCTTGGTCACGCACCGCGTCTTCCTCTGACGGCACGCGTCGCATGGCCGGTCCTTGCGCCTCGGCCTTTTCCTTCGGTTGTTTTTGTAATCTGACGGTGTAAGTACGTTCATCGCATATTTAGGGACCGGAGGATATCGAGGAGAGGAAGATATAGGGTCAGTAATAGGAGTCGGATGCTAGTCGATGTCTAGGCGTGACTATTATGTCAGCCCGGCTCGGCTGGCCCAGTATCACAGCTGTTGGCAATTGGAATCATTTGGATATCTCCTTGGATTTCTTGCCGCCGGGCTCGTCCAATGTTCTTATCACTGCTTAAACAGACGGTAAAGAGACATTATTTGTAAGCGTCTGACAAGCATCTGCGCAAGCCTTTTCCACTGGGACACCAACTCTCAACAATAATTATTGGGTTCCTGCCACCAAGGTGATCCCGCATGGCACACCTCAAATCTCGGCCAATGTGGTCATGAGTGGGGCTGCTGGCCCGTGCCCAAGGAAATATTCGTAGCAGATGATTGGTCACCACGGCATGGGAGAGCCGCTCCGGCCCGTGCCCAACATGCCCACTTGCAGTCGTGGGGCTGAATTTCGACTCGATGCTGATAGGGGTGCCTGCCCCGGCTTCGGTTCTATCAAACCAAGCATCACATATAAGTTTCGCTCACAGACAACCCTGGCCACGGCCACCCCGAATTTGCGGAGAATCGCATAGGGTTTGTTAAGCAAGCTGGCATGTCTCCTCACCTCCGCAGACTTCCCCGCCCCAGCAGTAATATTCCACGAATATTCTTAATTGCGCGATATACTCGGGCTGCAACGGACTTTCCACACAATCTACGGCAGGCACGGCAAGTCGAGTTTGAGGATGAGGAGCCTCGGGTTCTAGTAGTCGGTGCTGGCAAGTAGTTATATTCAGAGAACAAAGTTTCCCAGACGTAAATTAGGGAGAAAACAGCATGGAGATACTAACGGTTTACTCTTATAAATCTATAAGACAGTCTATTATTTACTGATTTAAGCTTTAGCCCCGATTCTACTGTCTCGCTCTCTCTTCCACGTTTCTCCCCACTTCCACTGAATCCAAATCAAGGGTGTGAATAGTAACACTATCCCTGTCACAATTAAGAATGCTTTCATAATCTTCAAAGCACTGATAAGCGGCTGGATGGCACCGACACCTGCTGCACCAAGTAGACATCGGCATAAATTGTTGAGTGCTGTAGCGCTCGCCGGCCGACCAGGGAAGGAATCGACCAGCATAGTCGAGTTGATATTGAATATCGCAGTCGAGGAAAAGGCAATGATGAATTACAAGGCCAGTGGCGCAGCAAGATTACCTGTGAAGAAGCGATTCATATCGTTGAACTCGAAGCTAGGCCCATACAGGCCCAAGGCAAATAGAAGCGCCAAGCTGAAATATGGCACAAAGTGTAGGCGGGTCCGGACCAGTGGAAAGTTGTGCTTTTTGGTGATGTCCTCTTGTGGAGAAATGCTGTGTGTTGATTTGTATCGGATCTCGGCGCTTTTGAAGCTCTTGTCCAAGAGCCATCCTGTACAGAGCGAACCAAGAATGCAACCAATGCCATTAGGAAGAAAGCAGAGGCCGATTTGCCATTCGTTGAGGAAAGGGTAACCACGTAGTAATGCCGTTGTTGTTGAGGACGTAACCATACTCCACGCGGTATAAGCGACAGCACCCCAGGCCAGAAGGGCAGCGACATCCTTCTGAAGCAGGTAAGCCAGAGGGCTGAAGGCTTTCTTCAGAGAAGTCGGTTTCCGTGACACGGGTCGTTCTACAGTATCGAACCCGCTCCACATGTCTGGCTTCTTGACGGCATAAGAAAAAGGCTTGTGGAATCCTTTGAGTGGGATGCTGCCGTTTCCCGCGATGCTGCGGTGTGTCTCTGGGAGAAAGGTCAAGAGGGCAAGAAGAACTATGGTGCTCATAACGAGGAGTAGCCAAAAAATACTCCTGAAACCCCATTGACTATTCAGAAGGCCACCAATAACTGGCCCGATTGCTTGTCCGGTCATTCTAGAAATAGTAAGCATAAACTCTTTCAATCAGGACAACGATAGCATACCGGGCTCCTGCGTTTGTCCCCATGAATCCGCCACGCTCCTCTGGGCCTGCTATATCTGCAATCACGCCAGCACTGATGCTGATTGTTGCAGATGAGCCTGCAGCCTGGACGCCTCGGAGAACCATCAACATGGGAAAGTTAGACGTGAAAGCCAGGCCCAGGTTGGCAGCTGTGTAAATGACAAGGCTGATGGCAAATGTGAGGCGGCGGCCGTAGGAATCCGAGAAAGCAGCAAATACCGAAGGAGCGATGCCCTGAACTATCATGTAGACCGTGATGGTGAGGGCAACAAGAGAAGGGCTCACGTCCAGATTCGTCGATATGCTCTCAATGGCCGGGAAGTAAATGTTTGATGACAACGGCGAAAAGCAACCCGCCAAGGACGCAAAGATGACGAGGTTCCATTTCTGCCGCCTGGACAAGACGTGGTAAGGGGGCTGAGTCTCGCCGCCGTCCGGAGACTGAATCCTGTTGTCGACCGGGGCATGCTGGGAACCTCCGAACCGCGGCGGGTCCGGGTGTTGCGTTGCAGCCTGTGGTAATATGGGGCTGCTTGAAGACATGGTCAATTCCTATAACACAATAGCCGTTGGTTGAAACAAGGGAAATGAGAAATGAATTTGAACGGGAGCGTTATATACTCGGGAGAAGGGGAGGGGGGGTGAGATTGAGAGCTCGGGAAGCGCTGCATTGCCAACAGCGCCAACACTACCTGGGCCAGGGGTAAACCTGTGTTTGCTTTCAGTGCTAAGAATACTTGATACACGTCTGTATTGGGGCTGGAACAACCCAAAAATGGCCGTGGGCCAGCGAGAGTGGGCTGTGATCGGCAAGGGGACACGCAAGACCGGGAACGCGTGTGTCCGTACGGCATCCCGTTTGGATCTCTCGCATGTGAGAGGTAACGAGCTCGCCGCCACAGTTTCAAGGAAACCGGAGACTCCTCGCCGACTGGCGATTCAAATATGTCTTAAAGTTCACCAAACGGGGCTCAGTACTGGCTGCCGCGTAACGCATGACGCCAATTGTATATCGCGCCCAAAGACGCCGCCATCGCTCTCTACCTTATATATATCATATATCTTAGCCATGCGGGTCCCCGATATAGACAACATGATCTTCCCTGGCCCCCTGAAAGCGATTGGAACCTGATGAGCTGGCTGATAGAGCCAGACCGGGGATGGCGGATTGCCCGCCTGGTCTCACAAGAGTTACGGAGCGGAGATTTGGTGGCACGTATCTATAGGGGTAATGTCATACCTCAGAAAGCAGGCTGTGTATTGTCGCTCTGGAGGACTTTGAATTTCGTCCATCCAATGGAATTATCATTGTCTTCCTTCGACTCCGTCGCGGCCCGAGGGCAGCGCCGCCCAGAAACCCCGTTAGACAGCCCCAGGTACGAGCGTGATCCAATAGGAAGGTCGTCGTCACGTACCCCGGATGCCACAGACCTTTGCGATCGGCGTTCGCCGGTAGCATTCAGCTGAGAGCTTGCCCGGTCCAGCGTCTTGCGCCACAATCCCTCGCTGTCATCAATGAGGAGGACTTGGTGGGGCAATTAGTACGGATCCGCCCCAATTAGTCCATAGGTTAGCGCCTGTTCTTGGATTCGTGGAGGACAATCAGGAGAGAAGTTTTTCGAGCCTTTCCGCGGCCCCATGGGAGCTATTGATAAACGACTCACTGTCCTTAGTATGATGCGGGACGGGGGCAGCAGAAGCATCCCAGGACTTAGTACCGGCGAATTGCGATGGGTAACTGTTGCTTGGCCGTCTAGCGGGGGAGGTATCTGGATATCAGACTTGTAGAGGACGTATGAATTTGATCCTCGGCCGGGATGGGGACTTAGCGATGACTATGACAGGTTGAGGGGGGTTGAGGGCCTCCAGCTGGCTGATATTATGGATGTTAAGCGTAGGATACTTAAGAGGTATTCCAAGGGCAATTCTGTGTCAAGGCAAACAACCTTTCCGGTCTTTCAGTTCGGGCAGAAGAGGTCAGGCCGGCCTAGATCCATACCTATCCAGCTATATATAGATACATATCCATTAAGCTATCACTCCAATAGACATTTACACACACACATATACATATATATGTGCGTACACACAGTACTTCGACTTTCTTGGCCCGATACTGGAGAGCATGGACACGAATCCTTATGTTGATTACAATCAACTTGTTTACAGGGACTTCGTTTTCAAAAATGGCACCGAGGTCAGTCTCCTTGGTTCCAAGTGCAGATTCTTTGCTTCTGTCAACCTCGTTTAATGGTCTACACCTTCTCTGCTGACAGAACCTTGAGAAGTCCCTCAACATCGTCTACCTCACTGCTTCCTCGTCGACCTAGGCGAACCGCACAAACCTGTCATTCCACCCGCCTATCTACCGGCCTCGCGCGCCTCCCTCCACGCCGTGGCATCCTGCAACTGTCTCGACAGCCCCGACTCCTATGCGGTCGCCTGGGTCGCTACTCTTCCTATCAAGCGGGCCGCTGTATAAGCGATGCTCGACGAAGAACACGCGGCTCCAACTGCCTTCGCCAGTCACCAGACTATACATGGGGTCGCGTGGGAGAGCACAACATCGTAACACCTCCCTCGCTGCCGGAGTCTATGGAACCACCTCGGCTGCGACCACGGTCTCGAGCCCGCTTGCCTCTATGCCGTCCATCCGTGTTGGTCTTTGATCAGCATAGGCGGCGGCATCGCCCGAGCATACATGGACCACAATTTCCAGTTCAGCAACATTGCCACGAGCCAGCCCGATAGAGCTACGGGCAGCATCTGCCACTATAACTTGATCAAGGTAAAGCATTACAACAAGCATGAGTGCAAAGGCCTCCTCAGGCAACCTCTGACAGTCCTCCTTAATATGCTTGCTAGCACCTATACTAACTATTAACAGATACTTGAAAAGAACCTAAGATAGGTGTTACAGCCCTTGGGCATTCCCTTAGTTGCTCTGTTATATACAGACATACAATAGTTTGCATTTATAACTAAGAGAAGCATTATTAGATATTATTAGAATAGGTATTCCTATTCTAGTAGTAATCTTAGTTAAGGCTAAACTAGTATCTATCTGCCTATAGTAGCCTGCATTAGCCTTAGGCACCTGCTTATATTAGCTTATATACATCTCTACACTAGCCTATATTAGCCTGCAGGGAAGGCCTTTATGCTAGCTTATAATAGCTTATTAGAGCATTCTTATCAGGTGCAGATATTAGCAGCAGCAAGGGCAACTAGTCCTAGTAGAGACACTAGAGCATCCCTATAGAGACACTAGAACACCCCTGCAATATTAGGGCAGGTTTAGCTAAATAAGAATTATAGCATCCTAAATTAGAAAGCCTATTATACTAACTCTAGATATCTAATATAAGTAGAGGGCTACCTAGTGCTAGCCCTTATATACTACTAAAGGTAATAAATACTAAAAGGCCTAATTTGCTATAAAAGGCAGCAAAGAAAGAGAGTTTTTATTAGGGTAATATTAGGTCTATATACTAAGATAATTAGGCATAGAAATATGTTACAGATTAGACGCCGCAGGCTAGGATAGGCGCCTGCAGGGCAGAGAGGAACAGCAGAATAACACAGACATATCTAGAGGAACAACAGAAGGGATTACATAAGCAAACTAATAGGACAAAGAAGTAACGCCTGCTTAGAGCAAGCGCCCTAAGGAGCGCGCGCCCCTAGAAGCACACGCCCCCCCTAGAATAAGCGCCCCTTAAGGGCAGGACAAAGGGATCACTTGCTATATAAGGAGAGGTCTTTACCTAGTAGATAGGCATTTCTTTTCTTACTCTCTAGTAGTTAATTATATAATAATCTTAGGATTATCCTACTAGAGACTTTAAAGCCTTTAGTTAATATACTGCTTAAGACTCCTAAGTCTCTTATAATATAACTATATAATATACTATATTACTATCCTATAGTTACCTTACTTACTTAATTAAGCTCTTAGCTCTTAATATTTAGGGAATACTCTAATAAGCTATTATAAGACCCCCTTGCCTTCTAGGAAGACAAGCTTATAATATATTAACTACTCCTGTTTAGTAAGTGACCTAGCTTTTAGATAGTATTAACAATAAGAATAATAGCTCCTTAATAGCCTACTAGATCTGCTGCTTTAGCACCTACTATAAATATAGAAGATATACAATATACACTCTAACGCCTTATAGACAAGAATAAGGCGCTGTATAACTAACTATAGCTAGGACTAGCATAATTTAAGCTTAAGAAGCCTAACAAATTTAACAGCAACAGGGGAAGACTCTAAGAGTTCCTAACATAGATAAGAGCATATATTCTATACTGCTCCTAGGACCTTAGCACTAGCTATAACAAAGTCCTCTGCACTAGATTGCTTCTTACCAGACTAGCCTTAGCCTAGTTTAAACCTATTATATAGGACTACTTAATAAACAATAATAAAGACTAAAATAATAAAACTAAAAAGGTTCTCTAGAAGTATAAGAACTTTAAGGATACACTTAAGGGGGCATTTAGAGACCTGAACAAGGAATAAGCAAACAAACAATAGCTTAAAGCCCTCTAATAGATAGGGTTAACTTTGCAGTATACTGCTGTATTCTAATAGGTCTCCTTACACCTTAACTAGGATAATAAACCTCTAATAGCAGTGTTTTATTATAGGCTTAAGGATAATATTAAGGACTAACTTATTAAATATAATTAGCCTAACACCTTAGGTAAATGTATAGAGATTATAGTTAGGATTAACAACTGTCTCTATAAACAACGCTGCGAAAAGAATAAGCAACAGCTATAAGGAATCTACTAAAAGAACTAGCAAGCTAACACTAGCTAGAAACAACATAACAGAAACATATTATAGGGAACCTATAGTAGACTAATAGAACTTAACGCTAACTACTAACCCCTACTAAAGGACAAAAAGAATATTAAGTACTTCTAATATAAGAAGATAGGGTATTATGCCTAAGAATATAAGAAGCTAAGGGACTAGAAGCTAGTCCCTAATAACTAGCAAGTTAGCATAACTAATATACCCTAAATTAAGCTTACTAATATTAATAGATAGGACTATAATAACAAACATACAGATTATACTAAAGCTAAACTTATATACTTTAAGAACAAACAATAGCAAGCTAAAGAAGGATATATTAGCTAAAACCCTAGAGTATACTACTAAGCACTAGACAGCCTGCGAACTAGAGGAATGCTAAATATACTAAGACGCTTATAATTAGAAACAAGGACAAATTAAGGAAATTAAAGAATTTAAAAAACCTAAAGATAGTTAATAACCTAGCATAGAAGAAGGTAATAAAGAAACAGGGCCTTAGGAACTTATAGATAGAATTTAGGCTTAGCGCTATAAGGACTAAGCGATTATTAGGACTATTCTGTTACTACTATATAATAAGGAATAGTTTCCTTTAGCGCCTTAGTAGAAGTAGCTTAAGAAGACTCTTAAAGAAGTTATAAAACTTTAAAGGGCATACCTATATATAATAAGGAATAACATAACCTTATTCCTTAAAGTTTATAGATATATTTATAAACTATAGAATAGGCTACTAACTATAAACTTTTTAATTAACCTTAAATATAAAATAGAAGGAGAGGAAGAAACTTTTAGAACCTAGCTACTAGAATAGAGCCTAGTACCTAAGGACAAAAGCAGCAAGGAAGACTAGCCACCTATAGCCACTATAGCTATAAATATAACTAAACATAATAGATATAAAGAACAACTTGCCTAGGAGGCAGCTAACCACCTAAGCAAGTATTAGAAACAATATACAGCTAGAAGGCTTACAGAGAAACAGAACTAGAAAAAGCTAGAAAGTTTCTTGTTAATACTTATAAAGAATAATAAAGGAGGAAGTAGTACCCTAGAATAACTAATAAGTATCTACTTATATCTAGAAGCAACTAGTCTAGAATAACAAAATAACTATAAGAAATTAATCTAGAAGGACCTTAATAAGGAAGAGGAATTATAGCAGGATTAGAAGGTAATTAAAACTAAGCCCCTAACCTATAAAGAGTTAGAGGACTCTTAGGATATGCTTAAAAACAACAGCTATAGAGACTATAAGACTAAGGACAAAGAAATCTAACAGCTTAAGATAGCAGGAGCAAGGAAGAACTGCACTATATATATCTTCAGGCAAAGAACCCTTAATAAGAATAGTAACAAAATTATATAACTATAGCATATAATAAATAGGAAAGACAAAGGTATCTAGAGATTATAGAAGAAGATCTATAATAAGGAAGAAGCACTTATAGAACTTATATAACAGGTTGCAAATATTTAAGAGAAAACTTAGAAGAGGACTATAGAGGCTATCTAAATATTAGATAGCCTACTAACTAGGTATATAAACTAGATAGACAAAGATTATAAGGACACTGTTATAATATAGCTAAAAAACTAATTAGTAGGTAGAAGAGGAACTGCTAGGAGATAGCAAAATGCCTTATAATATAGAACCTAGGATAACATCTAATACTTAATATTAAGATTAATAGAAACCCTATAAAAGCACTTATAGATAGCAGATTAAATAGAAATTATATTACACTATAAATCGTTAATTATTGCTAACTACTATAGATATAGAAGGAAGAACCTTACCTACTAGCAATATTTAATAGCAGCCTAATAACCTATAATAGCAGGATAGTCTAGTATAAGATAGTATACCTTATATTAACTATAGGAACTAGGAAGGAACAGGTTTGCTTTAATATTACTAGGACTGCTTCTTATCTAGTAATTCTAGGAATCCTATAGCTAAGGAAGAGCAACCTAAGGATTAACTAGGCTACTAGCTAACTGTTTTAGGAAAACAAACTAACTTAGAGCTTAAGAGATATAGAAGACTTAGCTACTAGAGAGGGATAATAACACCCTGCATGCAAGTTATGCCTTATAAGATCACTTATCGCAGCAATATAATAAGAAGGCATTAGATATTTAGGATCTAAATTAGTAAAAGACACTATACTAGAAGGAGTACTAGAAGAATACTATTAATATGCAAAGGTATTTTAAGGAAGATTAGACACTAGACTACCTTAGTATATAGAATAGGATTATAAGATACCTTTAAAAGAAGAAATACAACTTAAGAAACATAGGCTATACCTAGCTAATAAGCAATAATAGGCAGTAGAAAAGAAATTTGTTAATAATAACTTAGTAAAGGGATATATATAATAATTAATATCCTTAGCAGGATACCTAATCCTATAGGTACTAAAGAAGAATATAACTAAATTATAACCTTATATTAATTACTAACTGCTTAATAAAGTAATAACTAAGGACTAAATACTGCTACTAAGGATTAATAAGCAATAAGATCAAATTAGGCAAGCATAAATCTTTATAGCAATAGACCTAAAGAGTGCCTATAACTTAATTAGGATTAAGGAAGGAGATAAGTAGAAAATAGCATTTAACTTAAAGTATAGACACTTTAAATACCTTATTATGCCTTTTAGACTTATAAATGCCCTAGCATCCTTCTAAGCTATAATTAATAATATACTTAGGGAGTACTTAGATAACTTTATATTTGCTTACCTTAATAATATCCTAGTTTACTTAGACAACCTAGAAATATATAAGTAATATATCTATAAGGTCTTAAAGAGACTATAAGACGCAAACCTCTTAGTAGAACCTAAGAAATACTACTTTTATATTAAGGAAGTTAAGTTCCTTAGATATATTATCTAATATAGAGAAGTAAGCATATAGAAATTAAAAGTCTAAGCTATATTAGAATAGCCTATGCTAACTATAGTTAAGGAGGTTAGAGGATTCCTTAGACTATACAATTATTACTAATAATATATTATATACTACTTGCTTAACGTTAAAGTATTAATAGACCTTATAAGGAAGGATGTAAAATAGGAATAAGGCCTAGAATAATAAAAGGCTATAGAAATAACTAAACAAATTATTACAGAAGAACCTATATAGAAGATTATAAAACCTAAAGAACTATATAAGGTTAAAACTAATATATCTAACTTTAGAATAGAAGCTTAACTTATATAACAGGATAAGGAAGGAAACCTATACCCTATAGCCTTTATATTAAAAAAATTTAATAGCACCTAGATATGCTACCTAGTATCTAATAAAGAGATAATAGTAATTATAGAAGCCTTTAAGGAATAGAAATACTACCTCCTTAGGGCCTAGTATACTATTATAGTCTATATAGACTATAGCAATCTTATAGCATTCACTACTACTAAACAACTTAATAGACAATAAGTTAGATAGTAGGAATTCCTATTAGAGTTTAACTTTCAGATTATATACTAAAAAGGAAGTTAGAACAGGAGAGCAGACGCACTAAGCAGACAACTAGACTACTTCTAAAAAGCAGTTACAGAACTAATAGCACTGCTCTAAGCATAAGAAGATAGAAGCCTAGCTATCACTGCTACTACTTACACTATTATATATAATATAAAATAGATAGATACACTCCTTATAGCTTACAACTAAAGCCCTAGCTTAGCTAGCAACCCTAACTTATATTAAGAAGGGCAATTCTAGAAGAAGTATAGGAAGATCTTTATACTACAGGAGGCAATTAAGGAACTTATTTAAGGGATTTACAAGTCACCTCTCTATAGACATCTAGGAGTTATAAAGACTATTTAGAGGATCTTAAGAGACTATTAGTTCCTAAGGATAAGATAGCACACTAAAGAGATACTATATAAGTATAATATATATACATAGACAAAAGCTATATAATATAAGCTATACAGACAACTATAACTGCTACTAGTACTAGAGGTACTATAGGAATCAATTAGCATAGACTTTATTATAAAGCTGCTAGTATTAAAGAACCTAGCAATAGGCACTAAGTATAATAGCATCTTTAACGTTATAGATAGGCTTATAAAGTATATAATCTTTATCCTATACTAAGAAACTATAACTATAATATAGTTTGCATATATATTTAACTAGTATATTATAAGCAACTATAACCTACTAAAGGAAGTTATTATAGACAGAGGATTAGTATTTATATCTAACTTTTAGACTAGCCTAATAGACCTTAGGGGAATAAAGTATAAGCTATTAACAGCTTACTACCTGCAAACAGATAGACAAACTAAGAGGATTAACTAGATCTTAGAATAGTATCTATAATGCTATATCAACTAGAAGCAGGATAACTAGGTATAACTACTACCTACTGCCTAGACAGCCTATAACAGCAGTATCTTAGAAAGCATAAGGATAATACTATTCTATACAAACTATAGAATTAAGCCTTAGATAGGCAGTAACCCTTTAAAGCTATAACTAGAAGCAGAAAAAGCAATCCTAGAAATATTAAGGATAAAGGAATTATATTAATAGCTTATAATAGAGCTATATTTTATCTAGCAAAGAATAATAAAATATATAGACTAATAGAGGATTAAGGTACTAACCCTAAAGGGAGGGGATAAGGTCTACCTTTTACAGAAAAATATCTGCATATACTAACTAAGCAACAAACTTGATTTTAAGAAAATCAGACTATTTAAGATTAGAAAGAAGATCTCTATAGTTAACTATAAACTTAAATTCCTAGACACTATAAAGATACACCTAGTTTTCCATATCTTAATGCTCGAACTAGCACATAAAGATACACCTATAGAGGATACAATTTATATAGAAACTAAAGAAGCAGAGTATAAGGTAGAGAAAATCTTAGATTCTATACTTAATAATAGTAACAAAATCAAATACCTAATAAAGTAGAAGAACTTCCTAAGCAAAGACAACACCTAGGAACCACTTAAGAACCTAAGGAACTGCTAACAGCTTATAGCGCAGTTTCACTAGAAGAACCTAGATTGACCACAGCCTCTAAGTTCAAACTGAACTAGGACCAGTCAACATCAGTCCTAACCCCTAAGGCAGACAGGTTAGCCTTAACCTACTGCTTATAGGAATTAAGAGCAGGAAGAAGCTCTAAAGGCCTAACACTATCCTCCTTATTAAGACCCTGCATACCCCTAGCAAAGAGCTCCTTCTTGCGTTAGAGCGCCTTGCGCTTAGTCTTCTAAATCTGCAGGAGCTAGGAGACAGCAAGCTACAGATCGGCCTAGAGCTTTTCTAGGGCCTCCTTAGCCTTATCCTCCTCCTCCTCTAGGCAGGATTAGGACTTAATAACCTAAGAAACTATAAGAATTAGCCGCCACTAAAGGAAAGGGAAGGGGTACAACAAAGGGACATACAAGAGGAAGCCACACAAACACCATCACAAGGGCGCTTCTAACAAGCACACTTACAACACCAGGAAGAGCCATCAAGTCTAATACACTTAATCCCTAACTGCTAATAACAAGAACAGGGCATATCAGGCTTATAACCTAACAAGTCAAAACAGGCAAAGAGGGCCTAATATTTGAGATCTTTTCGAAGAGTCTAGCAGGATGTTATGGTTAGCAGCAAGAAAAAGCATAGAAGGAAGGGGAGACAGGAGACGCACAATCACAGGGGGAAGGCCTCTTTATAGGTTGTTAGGTTAACTCCTAGGGAGAGGGGAAATCATATTACAGATTAGACGCTGCAGGCTAGGATAGGCGCCTGCAGGGCAGAGAGGAACAGCAGAATAACATAGACATATCTAGAGGAACAACAGAAGGGATTATATAAGCAAACTAATAGGACAAAGAAGCAATGCCTGCTTAGAGCAAGCGCCCTAAGGAGCATACGCCCCTAGGAGCACACGCCCCCCCTAGAATAAGCACCTCTTAAGGGCAGGACAAAGGGATTACTTACTATATAAAGAGAGGTCTTTACCTAGTAGATAGGCATTTCTTTTCTTACTCTCTAGTAGTTAATTATATAATAATCTTAGGATTATCCTACTAGAGACTTTAAAGCCTTTAGTTAACGCACTGCTTAAGACTCCTAAGTCTCTTATAATATAACTATATAATATACTATATTACTATCCTATAGTTACTTTACTTACTTAATTAGGCCCTTAGCTCTTAACATTCAGGGAATGCTCTAACAAGCTATTATAAGACCCCCTTGCCTTCTAGGAAGACAAGCTTATAACAAAATATAGTATCTCTATTTAAGACTAACGCTTAACTAAAAAGACTAGATAGTAATTGTTAGGTAATTATAGACCAGTAACAGCTGCATGCAAACACACACATAGCATATGCATATATGCAAACATATAAAGAGGCTATATAATATAAATATAAAGGATAAGAACTTCTCTCTAATTATACCTTAACTTGCGTTAGTAGTAAACAACTATATAACAGCTAAGATCTATAGAGTATAAATATATACTTTAAAAGTAACTTTATTCCTTTTTTCTATAGTTATTATTTAACTAATTATAGTAATAACACTTCTCTTATATATATATATATACTAAGCCCTTTATATAAATAATATTAAGAATATAAAAGTAATAATAAAGCTATAATAGTAATAGTATTACTTAAAAAATAATAAACCTATAACCCTTTATAACTAGAAATATAGCTACTAACGCCTAGCTATAAACATAAATACTATTACCTAACTTCTTTATAAGAAAACTACTAAGAATAAAATAGGTAGGTGTTTGCAAAACCCTTACTTTCCCTACTCCTAGAGTATAAATAATAATAATATAGCACTATCTAAGAGACCTACCTAAGATATAGTTCTACTAACTAGCGCTAGTAGTATTTGCAAATAATAATCCTTAAGTAAAGATATACTATCTAGTAGCCTATTAGCTTTCTAAATTAAGGAATTATTAATACCTATAATAGGTTTACCTACTAAAAGGGAATATACTCTAGCTGCTAAGAATAAAAGATATAATAATCTATTTTATATAGCTAAACTAGATAATAATTAAGCTTAGGAACTAGTATACTAAATAGTAGATATAAATATATAAATATCTATAACTACCTAGAAATTATACCTACTATTATCTAAGCACTTATCTACTACCTTACTAACTAACTCTTAGGACTAACCTTATACTTATTAAAGCAGATAAGCTCTAATAACCCTGAAGCTACTAAGCTAGGTTTTTCTTAATATCTTTATATCTAGAGGTAATAAGGATAGTAGTATAAGTTACTAATAACTAAGTATTTTCCTTTAACTACTACTATAAAAGTATCTATTAACTTATCTAATAATAGATATAAACTATCTTTTAGCTTTTAGTATTATAAGTATACTCTTTTTTTCTATAAAGATAGTACTTTTAAATATATACTTTAGTTACTATATAGATAAAATGCTATTTTATATATATATACTAGTAAAAGCTAACTAAGAACTCTCTTTTATATCTAAGCTACTAAGATAATCTACTAGTTGCTAACCTACTTTAATATAGCTAATATAAGTAATAGTAGATATTAACCTTTTTTAAAAGATAGCTTAGTAACTTATTTATAGCTATAAGATAAGTACTTCTTAAACTAAGATTAAAAGCACTAATATAAGAAACTTTAGCTAGCTTTAAGGCTAAGTAATAGAAGGTAAAAAATATAAGCTACTTTTAGCTAGATATAAATAAGATAATATATAAATAAAAGCTAGTATTTAATAGTAGTAAAAGTATCTACTATTAAGATATTAACTTTTTTATATATAATATAAAATAAAGCTTATAATAAAAGTAAATATAAAGTTATATTTATATATAAAATACTATAACTCTTTTATAAATATATATTTATTTAGTAGAATTAAAAGATAAGCTAATAAGAGATAAATACTTATATAAATAGCTTTCTAACTAACTAAAAGTAGCTTTTTAAAAAGTAGTTTATTATAAATATTAAAAAGGCTATATAATAGTTAAATATATATATATTTATAAAAATAAACACTTACTTAAATAAGTCTTTATAAGACTTTATAATAATTATATTCTAGTATACTTATATCTAAAAAGCTACTATAAATAAATAATTATTAATTTAAGCTTATAGCTAGCTTTACTTTACTTTTAAAGTGCTATATAAAAAGCCTAAACTAATAGACTTTATTAATAAATAGATTACTTATATAGAAAAGAAGGTAAAGGTATTTTATAAGAACTTTTAGGCTAGTAAAGCTAAATATTTAGCTTTCTTTTTTATAAAGGCTAAAAAGGATAACTAATAATAAGTAGAAACTACTTATTAAGTATACTTAAATAATAATAAGTTTAAATATAGATACTAATTTAATAATAAATAAATGCCTTTAAATAAATAAAGCTAATAAAACTTTTAGTCTTATAAATATATAAGCTTATAGTATAAATATTACTTTTAAGAAAATAATAACTTATACTAAAAGTATAATATAAGCTTTATATACTAATAAAATAATTATAATATATACTTCTAAGAACTATAGCCTAAGAATAAAAATAACTAAAGCCTAATAAAAAGATAGTTTTATAAGTACTAATACTTATAAGAAAGATAATTAGAGTTTATTACTAAGTAAGTCTTTAAAAATAACCTAAATAAAAAGAAATAAAAGAATAAGCTTATAGGCTCTAGCTTTATATTCTACTATAAAAATAAAAAAGAGATATATACTAACTTAAATATAGATAATAACTAAAAGAAAGCTTATATAGCCTTTATATTAAATAATTAAGATAATAAAGGCTTAGTATTTCTTATATACTTAAGTTAATAATAACTACTATAATAAAAGTATTTCTATATAATATATACTATTTATAAAGAAACCTTTTATAATTACTAATAATTAATAGAGTATATCTAGAAATATAAATATAAGTATAACTATTAGTAATTCCTTTAGGTATATATACTACCTTTACTATATTACCTAAAAGCTAGGCTATATAAAGTAGGCTAGGTTATTAATCTAGTTTAGAACCTAGAGCTAATATATAAAGATAAGCACTTATACTATATAAAGATAGCAGTTAAGTTTAGTAAGAAAAGAGAAAGATATATAATATATCTAGATATAGATATAAGCTATGTTAGGTTTTTGCAGAGGGTTTAAAGAAGACAAGTAAGGTGTGTATATAAGAGATAGAAGTTGTATTATTATTCTAATTCTAAGGTTATTAAGAGAAGGGGAATCCCTTCCTTATATAGATATAAGAGGGCCTCTATATAGAAGTCCTGAATCAGAGGTTAGGGGCCCTGAATCAGGGGCTGCATAGGCCTAAAGCCAGGGGCTGCATAAGCCCTGAATCAGGGGCTGCATAGGCCCGAAGCCAGGGGCTGCATAAGCCCTGAATCAGGGGCTGCAGGGGCCCTGAATCAGGGGCTGCATAGGCCCGAAAAGCAGAGGCTGCAGGGGCCCTGAATCAGGGGCTGCACAGGCCTAATGTCAGG